>CAMXCT020006223.1:382500-385000 GCA_947184155.2 Cladocopium goreaui
TGCGACTGATCCCATATGAGGTTTAGTCTGTGATTTTTTCATTCAAGGCTACAAGCCAGCGCTGCAAATCGGACAATACTCGTACCAGTTACCACACTCAGGGGGACCTATGCCAACGTGCAGACCTTACCACCGTTCAGATTGAATTGAGTTTGTTTGCTGACTCTTTGAACAGTTGGATTCCTAGAGTGGTCTTTTCCTTCTGCTATTTGTCAAGAGGTATACGCATTTGATGCAGCCTGCCGCCGCTCCCTGCATGACTGGTGCTGTCAACTTTAAAACGATGAAGCTCAGCATGTCAGCATGTTGCATGCACGCAGCAACCTCTTTGAATCTGCAGGAATGAGTCTGCCCCCTTGACGGGTGGACTCCATGGACCGAATGCACACCTCCCCCTCCCACCTCCGCACCGTGGCCGCAAGAACTCAATCTGTTTTGCGAGATGATGTTTTTGTTTCAGTATTCAAGATGAACTCTGAGGACTCTCTTGACCAGCAAGCCACCAACCCGCGAAGAAGACAAGGAAGATATGCAGGTGAGAGTGACCATCCACAGCGTCGAAAGCTGCCAATTCCAGGAATTCCAAACTTCCAAGACAACCCGCGAAGTTTCACCTGTCAGCAGTCCACTGGGTGTCTCAAGTGTTGCACTTGCTGGCCATTTATAACATGTTATAACCCAGTCAGTTTCGCGACACTTGGAGCGTAAAACCAGATACTGCTTGATGCAAAAGAGCATTGAAGGAGTCTGACGATGAAAAAAGTGGCGCAGAAGACAAGCCTGGCCCTCCAGAAAGTCTAGTGCAACGTTGTGCAGAATTTTCTGAACCCCTGTGTTTTCCCGTCCATTCCCATTGAGTGACCTTGGGCGCTCAGGGGTCGGAGCGAGGACTACATCTTTTGTGGGGTAGACCTCAAGCCAGTGTTGCCAGTGGCCTGATCCCCAGGGGATCTACTCAGCAGCAGACGTGTCTGGTGATTGATACTTGATGATGCAATGACATGATGGCTGGAGGCACTCGCTGTGTCAACTGCCCGGACCTCAGAATGTGATGAGTGCTACAGTCACCGGAGCTTCTGCATCCTGTAGTAGTCACTCTCAATCTTCAAAGGCAGATTCATGCAGCTCGAGGTGATCGGGGGAGTCTGTATGCTCCTGGTTCAGATCCCCATGCTGTCCAGATTCACCTTCTTGGACCAGGCTATATACTTTATTATAGCTGCATGTCATGGAACGGTTTCTCATCTTTTTCACATGCTTTTCTTTTCTGGCTTCAGGTGTATCTATCTGCGAGCTTTGCAGTGCTTTATGTCGTTGTGATGGGTTGCATGGGGTGCCTTGGTTCAACATAGCTGGGCGAAGGCATCATGGTCACAGTATTGCTACGTTGACCTGTCAGGTACTGCGCCTTCATGGATCCCGGGCAGGTCAAAAAGACCCGCAACACCAAAGTTGGTGCCATGGACATTGAGGAGGCTCCAGACCAACCTTCACGCAGAATTGGAAGTCAGAAATCGCATCAAATCGTTGCATTTTGTCACTATTGGTCAGGGGATGCCACGGCGCGCATATAAGCATTGCCCTCAGCCGAGAGTGGAAGGAAAGGAGTTCTGGGTTTTCAGTAGCGATGCACCTTGAACTTGTCGGAACCGTGAGGTCATGGCAATATCCGCGCGCAATCCGGCGCTACGACCACTATTGTGCCCTTGGTTGCAATCGATGCCTCATGGCAAGGGACTGATGGTTTTTGCCTTGCTCCTTTGTGAACCTGATATTATTGATACTTATGGACATATATGGACATCATATAAATTGCCAAATTATCATAAATTATCTAATATCAAATATACAATGATATACAATGTCTAATGTCCAAAATACAATATATATATATATATCATAATATATTAATATAATATATTAATATAATATATGTAAAATGTGATATATTATATGCAAGTTAGATATACGTACGCACACATATATATCACATACATCATATAGATACGTATATATATATATACACACCATAGATATCGTTTCATTATTGTTTGTTTTCCTTACTGATATCGCAAGGCAAGTGGCTAAAGAATGTGATTGGCCAGCAGCTCAGAACAGAATGATGTGCAAGTGCAGGGCAACACTTGCGTCACAAAACTAGCCATGCATCCAGCGAATTCCCAAGGCCTTTCAAACCACCGTGAGTTTGTGGTGACGGTGGGGGGTCAAGACCTTGGAAATGCGTGTTGGGCCATGGACCAATGTGAGGACCAACGAAACATGGATGAGCTTCAGGTTTGGTGTTAATCGCAATGTTTGAAGCCCAGTCTTTTTCCAAGGCGGAATGGAAGTCCATGCCACAAATGCTTTCATCAGAGATCTGAACAAGGGAACTATACATGTACATACCAGGGACCAACTAAAAGTGATCGAAGACGTAGCAAATGATCGCTGATTGTTTTTTGGTCTTTTGCTGTGCCTCTTACGTGCGGAACGGTTC
>CAMXCT020006223.1:390000-415000 GCA_947184155.2 Cladocopium goreaui
CCGTGGACTCAATATGACTCCATGGACTGGACATGTCTCACATGTCCCGTACTGTAATGTATTTGTCTGCGGCTCAAAGTTGTGATGCCTACTGACCCACAGAACTGGTCATGTTCAGTGTTAAATTTAAATCATTTGTTTTTTTCTGAAAATATCTGAAAATAGGGTACCACCCGAAAGAACATACTGTAAATAATATCATTTTCCCATGACCATGGCCATTTGGAGTATCCCCACTTTCAGACAGTCCAATTTGGGGCCAACATTTTAGTGTAAGACAATTGGGTCAGGATTCTTGTGTTGATTCGTTGAGCGCTGATCAATTTGAGCCATACTATATGTAATATATGTAATATATAGGCATTGATTGCATTTGGCTGAAAAACTCAAAGCGAAGTTCAGCCAAATAGTCGTGAGCAGGGTTTTCCTGCCGTTAATGATCCCAAGTTGGGTGCTAATGTCGCCCTGTCCCTGTGCCAATGAGCGTCGACACTTCTAGAGTCAACTTGCTTCAGCTGTGAAAGAAGCTACAGCAATCATGTCCGAGCATGCAGAGTGCTTGTATCATGCTTGGAGTTGTAGCAGTGACAACGTTGGAGCTGACGAAACAAATCCAGCAGCTTCCGGCTCAACAGCGTGTTCCAGAAATTTGTGTTCTGTCTGGTACTGTAAGAGCCCATAGAAAGACTCTGGCACCATGCTGACACAGAAAGTGTCTGGAGTGAGCTATGTTGCGGACCATTCCATGAGGCAGCTGCAGCTCCAAGCTGTGACAGTGAGACTCACAGTGAGACTCACAGTGAGACTCACAGTGAGACTCACAGTGAGACTCACAGTGAGACTTGCTTCATTTTTCCTGAACAATGCAGGTCTGCTGCCTGCGCTTACGGAAGCGCCTTGGAAAGAATTTGGCACAGGTGAAAGTGGTGCGACTGATCCCAAATGAGGTTTAGTCTGTGATTTTTTCATTCAAGGCTACAAGCCAGCGCTGCAAATCGGACAATACTCGTACCAGTTACCACACTCAGGGGGACCTATGCCAATGTGCAGACCTTACCACCATTCAGATTGAATTGAGTTTGCTGACTCTTTGAACAGTTGGATTCCTAGAGTGGTCTTTTCCTTCTGCTATTTGTCAAGAGGTATACGCATTTGATGCAGCCTGCCGCCGCTCCCTGCATGACTGGTGCTGTCAACTTTAAAACGATGAAGCTCAGCATGTCAGCATGTTGCATGCACGCAGCAACCTCTTTGAATCTGCAGGAATGAGTCTGCCCCCTTGACGGGTGGACTCCATGGACCGAATGCACACCTCCCCCTCCCACCTCCGCACCTTGGACGCAAGAACTCAATCGGTTTTGCGAGATGATGTTTTTGTTTCAGTATTCAAGATGAACTCTGAGGACTCTCTTGACCAGCAAGCCACCAACCCGCGAAGAAGACAAGGAAGATATGCAGGTGAGAGTGACCATCCACAGCGTCGAAAGCTGCCAATTCCAGGAATTCCCAACTTCCGAGACAACCCATCTCAAGTGTTGCACTTGCTGGCCATTTATAACATGTTATAACCCAGTCAGTTTCGCGACACTTGGAGCGTAAAACCAGATACTGCTTGATGCAAAAGAGCATTGAAGGAGTCTGACGATGAAAAAATGGCGCGGAAGACAAGCCTGGCCCTCCAGAAAGTCTAGTGCAACGTTGTGCAGAATTTTCTGAACCCCTGTGTTTTCCCGTCCATTCCCATTGAGTGACCTTGGGCGCTCAGGGGTCGGAGCGAGGACTACACCTTTTGTGGGGTAGACCTCAAGCCAGTGTTGCCAGTGGCCTGATCCCCAGGGGATCTACTCAGCAGCAGACGTGTCTGGTAATTGATAGTTGATGATGCAATGACATGATGGCTGGAGGCACTCGCTGTGTCAACTGCCCGGCCCTCAGAATGTGATGAGTGCTACAGTCACCGGAGCTTCTGCATCCTCTAGTAGTCACTCTCAATCTTCAAAGGCAGATTCATGCAGCTCGAGGTGATCGGGGGACTCTGTATGCTCCTGGTTCAGATCCCCATGCTGTCCAGATTCACCTTCTTGGACCAGGCTATATACTTTATTATAGCTGCATGTCATGGAACGGTTTCTCATCTTTTTCACATGCTTTTCTTTTCTGGCTTCAGGTGTATCTATCTGCGAGCTTTGCAGTGCTTTACGTCGTTGTGATGGGTTGCATGGGGTGCCTTGGTTCAACATAGCTGGGCGAAGGCATCATGGTCACAGTATTGCTACGTTGACCTGTCAGGTACTGCGCCTTCATAGATCCCGGGCAGGTCAAAAAGACCCGCAACACCAAAGTTGGTGCCATGGACATTGAGAAGGCCAGAATTGGAAGTCAGAAATCGCATCAAATCGTTGCATATTGTCATATATTGTCACTATTGGTCAGGGGATGCCACGGCGCGCATATAAGCATTGCCCTCAGCCGAGAGTGGAAGGAAAGGAGTTCTGGGTTTTCAGTAGCGATGCACCTTGAACTTGTCGGAAGCGTGAGGTCATGGCAATATCCCCGCCCGATCCGGCGCTACGACCACTATTGTGCCCTTGGTTGCAATCGATGCCTCATGGCAAGGGACTGATGGTTTTTGCCTTGCTCCTTTGTGAACCTGATATTATTGATACTTATGGACATATGTGGACATCATATAAATTGCCAAATTATCATAAATTATCTAATATCAAATATACAATGATATATAATGTCTAATGTCCAAAATACAATCTAGATATATATATATATATATATATCATAATGTGAAGATTCAACATGCGCAACCTCAATCTTCATTTGCGGTGTCCTGAGGTGTTCGACTACGTGGCCCGGGCTCGAAATGCCCCACGCCCGTTTTCCTTTTCATCCGCAGACGGCCATTTGAGCCATGTTGCAATGCTGTGAAAATGTCGCGCGACTGCCCTTTGCATCAGCCTTTGCAATTTGATCCACAGTGCGTTCAGCAAGCACTAGTGTGAGTTGGTATACCGGAGCCGCCGTGCTTCGCTACTGGTTTCGCATGGACGCTGCCTCCGAGTTCGAAGCTAATGGATGGTCACCTACGCTGTCTTCCAATGGACATGCTCCTTCAACCTCCACTGCAGTTCGAACCAATCAGAGTGACACCCATGCAAGCAACCATGTGTTTGAGTATGATGATAACTATGATGATAGCTCGGACGTTCCCTCACTGGCCCGAGCTGTTGATGGAGAAGATGAAAACCTATGGTTGTGTCGAGCGTGTGACAGTGCGGACTGGAGAGTTAGCCCTGGTCATGGATGGACATGCATGCGATGTGGCAATGATACCTTCTATGATGCCTTCACCTCCACAACCTTCGCTACGAGAACGGGCAGTTGGATGTTTGTGCCAAATGCCCCACCTAGCAATGCTGGCAGCCGTAGAAACCATGATGATCCAGACGATGCCTCGCTGCAGGAAGCCTATGCTGAGTCCGAGACAGTGACAACAGACCCTTCGGTCGAACCAGTCACCTTGTCTCCAATGAATATGTCGAGACGTCAGCGTAGAGCCTTGAAGCGTCGCAATCCTGGCAATCCTAAAGTTGCACGAGGTCACAACGTTCTACGAGTTCCCAAAGTGCCTCTTGACCCTAAAGCTCATCAAGATCCCAAAGTATTCCAAGATCCTAAAGTATGCGATAGTTTCACAGTTCCTCATCACTCAACTGGCTTTCCTAAGGAACCTGCTTTGACCGCCTCACCTGCTCGCGAACTTTTGAACTCCAAAGGTGGCCCGGGCAAGGGCAAAGGCTATGGCGGCACTGGAAGTGATGCAAGTTCAAAGCATGCTGGATGGCGAGATGCAATGCTGCGGGATCTACATAGCATGACTGCGAAGAATGCTGAGGAGAAGCCCTGGTCCATTCGAAAGGGGCCAGCACCTGGCTTGAAATACCGCGGTGGCACACCTCCTGCACCACCGCAATGGACATACAACAAAGGAGATCTCCAAGCATTTCAGCGCTGGGAACGCAAGTTGATCGTTTGGAGGCGATAGATTGCCTCATACCTTCCTCCAAACGAAGCTGCAATGATGCTCTATGTTAGTCTGAAAGGAGAAGCCGAAGAAGAGCTTGAACATGCAAGCTTGGACCGCATCGACTCTGAGGACGGTGTGGACTATATCCTTGAGACTTTGAGAGCTCCATTGATGGTCAAAGGTATCTACTTGAAGCGCAAGTTCCTGGATGAGTTTGAGCGTTTGCAACGACGCCATGGTGAATCCGTGAAAAGCTTTTGCAACAGGTATCACCGTGTTGAGCGTTCACTGCAGAGTGTCGGTGTTGACACGAGCCACATGTATGACACTGAGGCTGCAGGATCTCGTTTGCTGGATAGACTTCGACTTGGCATTGATGCCCAGCGAATGATCTTGGTGGCAACATCTCAGTCTTTGAGATATCAGGATGTCAAGGACGCTGCCGAGATTCAGTTTCCTGACCATCGTCCTACGCCTCCAGTGGTCTACACTAGAGACTTTGACAAGGAGGACAAGCCACAACAGCCACGAGATTCGAATAAGCCCAACAGCAACTACCGACCTCCTGCCCAACAAGGCAAAGGCCAACAGAAGGGCAAGCCCAACCAGAACTCTGCCTTTGTCAAAAAGACCTACGTTGCTGAGACCGGCGAAAACGCCGATGATGCCAAGGATGACACGCAGGATGACCCTGCAGCCAATGATGAGCCCAATGAAAATGATGAAGATGCAGCCGAAGGACAAGATGATCCTGAATATCAACAAGCAGCTGACGATGATGAAGACGGCCAAGATGGCGATGTCTTCCATGAGCTTCAAGAAGCAGCCAATTGCCTGACTGTGACTGCCCGCAGATTGCAAGGCTTGACATTGGGCCGCAAGTTTACCGGCGGCAAAACAATCAAGCAGCGCAAGCAAGAGTCGCACTGTTCAGTGTGCGGCGAAAAAGGTCATTGGAAAGGTGACCCAGAATGTAGCGCCACTGCCGACTCCAAGGGCAACGATTACAGCCGAGGCAAAACCTATGGCAAAACGTCAGCTGGATCCTCCTCTCAGAACAAGCCTCCTGCGAAAAAGGTTTTGCATGTGCAGCATGGGGATGGAAGCCGGCGATTAGTCACTTTTGAGGATGAACCCAAAGATGACACCGAAAAGATCTATGGCACGTTTTTCACATACATGGTCACACATCACATCGCCGACACCCATCAAGTTTTTGGCAATTTCAACCCCAAGTTCACCAAAGTGATGGTTTTGGATACAGCATGCCAGAAATCATGTTGCAGCACTGCATGGTTGGATGGTAAGAAAGCTTCACTAGCCGAGTTCAAGCCTCGAGCGCGCACCATCCCCAACAGAGAGCCTTTTGAATTTGGACATGGACCCACGCAATACAGTCATGAACATGTTCAAATACCAGTTTGTTTTGATGAGGTTGAGAAGAACATGATGCTGATTGGTGCAAGTGTTATTTCAACTACTAACAATATTCCCTTCCTCGCCAGCAGCGATCTCATGACCAACAAGTTGAAGATGGTGTTGAACTTGCCATGCCAGGAAGCCTTCATCGGGTTGCTCAACACCACCGTGCCCATCTGTCAGATTGCAGGCCACTTAGCACTGGATATTTCAAAGTTTCCGAAGATGGCCAGCAGTTCGCAGATGTGGAGACAATACCATGAGATGTGTTTGCAACCTGACCATGATCCTGAACTCCTCTATTTCTCTGCAGAAGGCTCAAGCGATCAATTCGATTCACGACACCGTGATTCCCATGAACAAGGGACCACCACCAGCATGGCTGCAGAACTGGCGAATGATGGTTCGCCGATTCCGACATGTCGAGATGTGGATGGCCACCATGATGGTGCAAGCAGTGCGGCTGGGCCTACGACCTCGAAGATGGATCCAACACCAAGACCCGTTGGACATGGAACTCCAAGAGGCCCTGCTGAACAAAGCCACCAAACCATGTGCTCACGAGAAGATGCACCGCTATGGGAATCGAAGCGGAAGCTTCGCCAAGTGCCTGATGTGCGAGAAAAAGTGGAAGTGGTCCGAAGACGAAGATCGATGGACAGACCTGGTATCCTCCAAGCGGCAGCCACTGCCATTGCCTTCATCTTCAACAGCCTCGAACTTCCTGGACAAAGCTCGACGCCCAGCTTGGGCACTGATGGCAACTTCTTCCACGGCACCACCACCTCCGGGACCACCTGGTCCGAAGGCCTTGACTGGCTCGAAGTCGTCGGCAGAAACAACGTCGCAGGGCACAGCAACACCTTTGTCAACGGCGACAAGACAGCCACGAGGAGCCAGACCAAAGAATTCAAGCAAGAAGAGATCAACTCCAACCGAGGAAGTGGAGGAGGTGGAGAGCCCAGAGTACGAATGGGAACAAATAGGTTGAAGAAAGGCAATCAAACCTGGCTGACAGGCCATCTCCGGAGCACGGCCAAGATCTACGACTTTGAGACAAAGACCTATGAGGCCCTGCTCTCCTATGCGGAGAAAATGGCAACTGGCCCCAAGATTGACCTTTTAGAAGTGTTTGCAGGTTCGGCCAACCTGACATTCCGTGCTCCCAAGTTCAACCTGAACGCTCTCGAGCCCATGGACAAGACCATCAACGTGGACTTGAAAACCGAAGAGGGCCGCAAGTTCCTTTGGCAAGTGGTCATGAAGTTTCAGCCACTTCTGATTCACGTTGCCTGGCCCTGCCGCTACTGGTCATTGTTCAACGAGAACATGAATTACAGCCACAGGTTACAGGAACTTGAAGAACTACGCAACGACGAGCGGGTCCTTGTTGATTTAGGATCCGACCTCATGCATCACCAACATCAGCAAGGACGCCTTTACCTGGGCGAAAATGTGCAACGCTCTCGCATTTGGGTTCAACCTTCAGTGGAGTCCGTTGCTGAATTGCCAGGCAACCTGATGACCCAATGCGATGCCGGAGCATATGGCGCTGAAGATTCACAAGGGTACCCCATTGTGAAGACTCACCGCTGGACCACAAATTCTCCAGCGATTGCCTCAGAACTCTCAAGGAGAATGACTCCTGAGCAGAAGATGTACGCAAAGCCAATTGAAGGCGCTGAGACAGAACCAAGTGGCCACTATTGCGATGGACTGGTCGATGCAATCCTTCGTGGACTTCAGAAGGAAGCTCGCATCAGAGACCCAGCACGTTTTGCAAGAGCCAACAAGGTGTTCTATGCGCACCCCTCCAATGATGAGCAGCTTTGGTCACCAATTTTGGATGAGCTGGAGCGGCGCTTTGGAAACACCAGCAAAAGGCCTTACAACATCGCAGCCAGTGACCCAATCTACAAAGACATCGAGAACCTCATCCCTTGGCAACTTGAGCGAGTTCAGGTCACGTGGACACCATCAGTCAGAAGGTTTCCCACTGAGTTTGCCTACACTCACCGTGGCGCTGTGCTCAGACTGGCCAATGGGAAAATCTTGATCGAGCATGAAGATCTCTCACAGGTCGTCTACCCCAAGCAGAGGTACACTGATCCCATGCGACTTGGGATATACTTCTTTGGAACGGCCCCACAAGATGATGATGAAGAGCCACCTCCACCACCAGAAGTTCCAGAAACTGATGCTCAAGCTCAACAACGGGTTCCAGGCATCACCACCGACATCTGGTTTGAAGGTGCCGGTGCCACTCTCAACAAAGAGCTGCAGAAGTCATTGGCACGACTTCACACCAACATGGGCCACCCGCCGAAGGAGGAGCTGATTCGCATCTTGGCAGCCTGAAACACTTTGTCCTCAAGGGTGTTGACGGGCATCGAATGCTTGCGATGCGGAAGCTGCCTTCGTTTGACAGTTCCAAAGAAGCCACCAGTTTCCTCAACAACAGCCATAGCAGCAGGCCAGTTTGGAGATCGCATTCAATCTGACATTGTCTACATTCGCACTCTCAATGACAACAACATAGTGATTGGCATGGTGGACGAGTTCACAAACTATACAGTGGCACACACCTTGGAAGACCGAAGCCCAGCCACTGTTTTGAAGATGATGCAACAACTTTGGTACCACCCTCTTGGGCTTCCACACCATGTCACTGTCGACCCTGACACAGCCTACCTGGGAGAATGCGAAGAATGGCATCAACGCCACGGCATTGAGTATGAAGTGATTCCAGCAGAAGAGCACTGGCGAATTGGCAAGGTGGAGAGACGCAACACTCTCATGAGAAGCCTGGTCGAACGACTCGTGGACCACCATTCCATCACCTCCAAGGAAGCTTTGGATTCAGCAATCATTGCAGCGACTTTTTCATTGAACTGCTCAACATACAGCCACGGCCGCTCACCATTCCAGAGCGTTTTTGGCCGGATCCCTCGACCTCTTGGGGATCTTTTGTCAGATGAAAAGTCGCTGGTGATCACACACGACCAGACTGCCCACCAACTTCGACCAGAACTGCTGCGAGCTGAGGCCACGACAGCTCTGATGCAAATCACTGCCTCTCAATCAGTGCGAAGAGGCCTGTTGAGGAAGACACGCAATCAGCAAGAGCTCAGCCACCTTCGACCTGGCCAGACAATAGCCTTTTGGAGATGGCAAGGACGAGCTCGACAACACAAGCGCGGCAGTTGGTCGCTCGGTCGATTTTTGGCTTTCGACCCTGACAAACGTTCCTGCTGGGTACAGGTTGGCAAGACATCAACTCGCATTGGCCTTGGTCAAGTTCGAGTAGCAGTTGGATGGGAGACTTGGACTCCTTCTGAAGATGATATCAAACTCCTCCGTGATGCTGAAACCAACATCTCACATGGACTTTGGGATGATCAGCAAGGCGAACCTCCTCAAGATGAAGATATGGCTATTGCTGATGAGGAGATTTTCAACTTCAGACCCATCCAAGAACGTGCCAACCGATTGCCAGAGCTCTCCGGTGAGCAACAACAACCACCGGAGCAGAACCTTCAACGAGACCAATATGCCGATGGACTTTCTAGCATGCCCCCGGATCGACAGCCCCTGGACTTGGCTACGATCCCCGGGTCGCTTGCTCAACCTTCTCCAGTGCAACAACAAGAGCAAGCAGGTCTCCAATCACCACGTGATGGCGAAGCACCACCACAACTACCTACACACCTATCGCAACAGCAACAGCAAACCAACACCTACATTGACCAGCGCACCATCAACGTGAGGGTTGATTCACCTACATACGCCAGGTATGGAGGAAGATCAGAATTTGGGTCAGTTGCACCAACACCAAGAAATCGACCCAGATCAAGAACGCCAAGCAGAGTACCTCCTGCCGAAGAGACTTCACTGGCAAAACAAAGACCAGCAGAAGCAGCTCAACCTTCTCAACCAAGCCAACTGCCTGAAATTGAAGCAGAACCAACAGCAATCGCCGAAGAATTGCCTATACTCCCAATGAAGAGACCAGCTGATGCCATGCTCACCAACCTCTTCCAGTGCGATAACAAAGACCTTGAACTGATGCGGCCCTATTGGGATGGCGGATGCAACTTAGATTTCCCACATCCACGTGCCGACAACTTCTATCAGGCTTACCTTGTGAGTGACCACAGAGCCGTCGAGATGAATGGCATGTCAAATCCAAGCCAGCCTGACCACGATTCCTCTGACGATGAGCTCGTGCTGTCAAACCAGCGCGGAATGTCTCGCCAAGAGTTGAAGCAGTTGGACCGGGAGATCCCTTGGCGCGAAATTGCCGGATCAGATCCCGACACTTTCCAGAAGTATGTCGACAGTGCTGCAAGTGAATATGCTGGTTGGTTAGCATGGGGCGGCATCCGACCGCTGAGCAAAGCAGAAGAACAACAGGTGATGTCAGACCCCAGACTTCGACGTCGGGTGATGAAATCACGTGCAGCTTACCGCGACAAAAACCGCGGAGTTCCACCACTGAAGCCAAAGACCCGAGTGGTCATCATTGGATGCTCAGATCCAGACCTGCGACAGCTGAGCCGAGACAGCCCTACGCCATCAAGAGTGTCTGAATTTGTGCTACTAGCCGTGGCAACAGCAGGCGCCAACGGTGAATTCGGCAACTCTACAAGCCGATGGTCTATGTGGTTGTCAGATGCCGAGAAAGCCTTTTTGCAGGGTTCCCAGGATGACACAGAACGAGACGGCCCAATCTACATGCAGAGCCCCCGAGATGACATCCTGAACGCTGCACAAGCGTATCCTGCAAGCCTCTATGAGATCACAGGCAATTGCTATGGACTGAGTAATGCACCTCGCACCTGGTACAAGAAGGTTGACAGAGACCTGATCAAAGGCAGGTTTCATAGACACAGCCTTGACCGCTGCTGCTACTACTTTTTGGATGTAGATGGCAACCTTTCCTGCCTGCTCATCGTACATGTCGATGACTTCATGGCTGTCTTCAACACCGAGACCTTTGACCTGAAGATCCTTGAGAATATGTTCAAATGAGGATCTACAACTCTGGTCACCGAGCAAACACCAGGTGAATATCGCGGCAAAGAAATCCAAATGACCAAGGATTCCAATGGCCGCTACAGCTATGTGGTGACCCAGACCAAGTTCATCAAGGCCATGGACTCTGGAAAAGTGCCATCTGCCCGCGTCAAAGAAGGCGGCAAGCTGAATGACAAGGAGATGGCCGAATTCAGATCAGTTGTCGGAAGTCTTCAGTGGTTGAGTGGCCAAACAAGGCCAGATTTAGCAGCTGTGGCTTCGCTGGCTCACAGAGGTTCCAACACCGAGATCAGCGACTTGCAGAAGGTCTACGAGGCCGTAGACTACGCCAAAGCGACAAGTGATTGTGGCATTCGAATGCCTGCAATGCCTTTGAATCGCACCACAACGATCCTGGCCTATGGGGATTCCAGCTGGTGCAATGCTGCAAACTTCACTTCGCAGTATGGCGTTGCAATTGTGCTATGTCCGGCACAAGTCTCAGAGACGACATGCTTTGGTTTTTTGGTTGACTGGAAGAGCGGACGCATGCAACGCGTTGCTCGCAGCACTCTGGCAGCAGAGGCTCATGCAGCAGACGAAGCTGCTGACAGGGCATGCTTCATCAACTACTACCTGACGGAGTTGTTTTTCGGCATTCCTGCACAGAAGGCCAGAATGGAAATGCCGATGAAACAAGCAACTGATGCCAAAAGCCTGTATGACTGCCTAGTAGCCGAAAACCCAAGCACTTCTGAGAAGCGATCGATGGTGTCAATCCGCTCAGTGCAGCAAGCTATGTCTCCAAAGCAAGTGCACTGGATTCCAACGCACCTTATGCATGCGGATGGCCTCACCAAGATCGATGCAAAACTGCGAGAGATCCTTACCCGCTGGTGTATGAATCCATGGTGCCAACTTCGAGATGAAGACGCGCAGGGCTCCAAGGTGAAGACCAGCAAGCACAGTGGATCCACGCAGAAAGCAACACCTCAAACAAAGACCAGTGTGAAGATTCAACATGCGCAACCTCAATCTTCATTTGCGGTGTCCTGAGGTGTTCGACTACGTGGCCCGGGCTCGAAATGCCCCACGCCCGTTTTCCTTTTCATCCGCAGACGGCCATTTGAGCCATGTTGCAATGCTGTGAAAATGTCGCGCGACTGCCCTTTGCATCAGCCTTTGCAATTTGATCCACAGTGCGTTCAGCAAGCACTAGTGTGAGACATAATATATTAATATAATATATGTAAAATGTGATATATTATATGCAAGTTAGATATACGTACGCACACATATATATCACATGCATCATATAGATACGTATATATATATATACACACCATAGATATCGTTTCTTTATTGTTTGTTTTCCTTACTGATATCGCAAGGCAAGTGGCTAAAGAATGTGATTGGCCAGCAGCTCAGAACAGAATGATGTGCAAGTGCAGGGCAACACTTGCGTCACAAAACTAGCCATGCCTCCAGCGAATTCCCGAGGCCTTTCAAACCACCGTGAGTTTGTGGTGACGGTGGGGGGTCAAGACCTTGGAAATGCGTGTTGGGCCATGGACCAATGTGAGGACCAACGAAACATGGATGAGCTTCAGGTTTGGTGTTAATCGCAATGTTTGAAGCCCAGTCTTTTTGCAAGGCGGAATGGAATTCCATGCCACAAATACTTTCATCAGAGATCTGAACAAGGGAACTATACATGTACATACCAGGGACCAACTAAAAGTGATCGAAGACGTAGCAAGTGATCGCTGATTGTTTTTTGGTCTTTTGCTGTGCCTCTTACGTGCGGAACGGTTCGTGGCACCTGCCATCCACAAAGGCTTGGCATAATTGTGGATCTTTATCTGGCAGTCTTGATTGCCGAGAAGGTGCACAATTGGTTTGATCGAACGATGGAGATGCCACAGCTTGATGGAACATCGTGGAGGAATATGGAGGATGGTTTCTGGATGGTTTCAGGACAACACCCACCAAATGCTGATTGCTTGCCAGGGCTTTTTTCTTTGTGCGTTTTTTGTTGCGTCGATTCCCCAGAGCCGTGATGAATGCGTTGTGCTGACTTTATCAGATTGCGGAACCAGATTCAAAATTTCAAAGGTGAGATGCTGTGATTGTGATTAAGGGTACAGGTCAGAGATTGGTCCCCTTGGATTTTACAAATGTTAGTATTGATGTTTACTCCTTTTCATATCTAGAAGGTTTGATGGGACATCATGATGAGTTTTCTCTGTCTATGGCTTCTCTTACTACGTGCCGAGGCTTCATCTGGGATATTCCATTGCTCTGCTGGCCATGGCTGGGTAAGACCCTCAATAGCTGCTTTTGTTGACGTCTCATCCTCTCACCAGCGCATCGAGCTGTAAATCATGGGTTTGCCAAGGCCTATTTTGAAGATCCACGTCGGGTTGATCTCAAGGCGCGTTCTGGGCAACTTGCAAAGAGTCGCATCATGTTGGTAGACTTCGAATTCTTGTACTTGCTCGGAAAGGAACGAGACGGCCCAAGAGTGGAAGAAGAAGGAGCATTACGTCGTCCCTGCCTTAAGATTCGTTTTCCTCAAAGTGTTTCACATCCTTCAACATGTTCCGCCGGCCCACTTTGGGAGCCCAGATACAGGTTCTGGGGCCTTGGGGGGTAATTCGCTCATGGTGTAAGCTGGTTGGTGTGAAAGCTGGTCGGTGCAAAAGCTGCTTAGTGCAAAAGCTAGTTGGTGCAAAGGCTAGTGGTGTGAAAGCTGATTTGTGAAAAGTTGATCGAGGAAGATTGTCGGTGCAAAAGGTGGTTGCTGTAAAAGTCATATAGTTGGCGGAAAAGCTTGTTGGTATAAAAGCTCACTAGTAAAAGCTCAATGTACAGAAGCTAGTCGGTGCAAATCCTGGCTGGTTGAAGCTACTCGGTTTGAAGCAGCTCCCGGTGTAAATGCTGGTATTTGGGGTGCTGTCAGCTCCGTGACCAGCAAAAACACCTTTGTATTACAGAGTTTTGCCGTTTTCAAACCCTTGTAAAAAAGGAAGCAGCACCGGGAGGAATTGATTTGGCAGCAATTGCTTTTCTGGGTTTATGAACATCCCGGTGGGCAAGAACGGTTTTGTTCACGCATCCAAGAAGGAAGAAAGGAATGAAGCAAAGCTTGAGAGGAGATGGAGGTTTCCCCCCTTCGATTCGCACTATATTACTATATCATATTCATACGTATAGATCATATATCATATTACACGTACAATATATGTACTGATACTTATATGTACTGATACTTATATGTACTGACACTTATATATACACACCCATATTATCACACATCATATATCATATATCATACAACATCATACAACATACATAATACAACATCATACATTATATATAATATTAATATTTATATGTACTGACACTTATATATACACACCTATATTATCATACATCATTTATCACATATCATACACCATACATAATACATCATCATACATCATGCATGACATATCATATCAAATATCGTACACACACACACGCATATATATATATATACATATATATATACACATGTATATACATACATATATATATATATACATATATATATATACCATTTTATTGGTTCAATCATATTGTTGCCTTCTAAGTGTGTTCATTTCGGGTCCTGCTAGGCCAACAACACCACCATTGGTGACAACATTCCTGTGGAGGAACTGGATGATGACGAGTAGCTCCTGCATGTTGACCTTGTTTTCTGTCATCCTTTCTTAAAACACTATTCCTGTGATTTTCCAGTTTTTTTTTCTTTCATTTCCATGATTTTGGAGTTCCGAGATCTTTGGAGTCTAGGCACCTGCTTTTTGGAGATATTGCAGTGTGTGGCATATTGCTTGTTTGCATCGGACCCGTGCAGAAAGAACAGTTTTTGCACCTTCCAAATTTCGGCTTGAAGGATGACAGATCAGGAAATGCAAAGAGGTCGAGACCGTGAAGCATTTTTGATTCACTTCACTCGAATCCACAGACTGGCCTGGCCAGGTACAACGAGATCTTTGACTCAGTCGAAGATGTCGTTGTACTCGGCCAGGCCAGTCTGTGGATTTAAGTGATCTTTGACCGCGATGCTTTTGTGTATGATCGCACCAGGACTTGACAGCAGCATCACAGTCCAGTCTCTGTCAAGTTTTTTCCACTTGAAGCATCCCTCATTGATTCGCAATGGGCACATCAGAGCTTGCCAGGAACCCTTTTGACAACGGGAGATTCACAAACTGCTGGAACTTTTGGTGCCAGCCCCGTTGGCCTGCTGCCAGGGGCTTACTTCTATGCCACGCTATGCGTTCCCAGCCAATGTTTGCATGTCACAAAGCTGCAGTATGTCACAAGTGTATACTGTATGCGAGTGCTGGAATGCACCTTACACATGCCTTCTATAAACTCGCGTTGTTCAAAGCTGTCTTCAATGTCTTCGGTCCAAACAAAGCTTGGCTTTGGGTTGGTTCCCAGGATGCCAAGGGCGAGTTCTGAGCAAGTGAAGAACTCCATGTGTGCCTCCGTGGACTCAATATGACTCCATGGACTGGACATGTCTCACATGTCCCGTACTGTAATGTATTTGTCTGCGGCTCAAAGTTGTGATGCCTACTGACCCACAGAACTGGTCATGTTCAGTGTTAAATTTAAATCATTTGTTTTTTTCTGAAAATATCTGAAAATAGGGTACCACCCGAAAGAACATACTGTAAATAATATCATTTTCCCATGACCATGGCCATTTGGAGTATCCCCACTTTCAGACAGTCCAATTTGGGGCCAACATTTTAGTGTAAGACAATTGGGTCAGGATTCTTGTGTTGATTCGTTGAGCGCTGATCAATTTGAGCCATACTATATGTAATATATGTAATATATAGGCATTGATTGCATTTGGCTGAAAAACTCAAAGCGAAGTTCAGCCAAATAGTCGTGAGCAGGGTTTTCCTGCCGTTAATGATCCCAAGTTGGGTGCTAATGTCGCCCTGTCCCTGTGCCAATGAGCGTCGACACTTCTAGAGTCAACTTGCTTCAGCTGTGAAAGAAGCTACAGCAATCATGTCCGAGCATGCAGAGTGCTTGTATCATGCTTGGAGCTGTAGCAGTGACGACGTTGGAGCTGACGAAACAAATCCAGCAGCTTCCGGCTCAACAGCGCGTTCAAGCAATTTGTTCTGTCGGCTGAAAAAGAAGCCCAGAGAAAGAAAGACTCTGACAATGCTGACACAGAACATGTCTGGAGTGAGCTATGTTGCGGACCATTCCATGAGGCAGCTGCAGCTCCAAGCTGTGACACAGTGAGCCTCACAGTGAGACTCACAGTGAGACTCACAGTGAGACTTGCTTCATTTTTTCCCGAACAATGCAGGTCTGCTGCCTGCGCTTACGGAAGCGCCTTGGAAAGAATTTGGCACAGGTGAAAGTGGTGCGACTGATCCCATATGAGGTTTAGTCTGTGATTTTTTCATTCAAGGCTACAAGCCAGCGCTGCAAATCGGACAATACTCGTACCAGTTACCACACTCAGGGGGACCTATGCCAACGTGCAGACCTTACCACCATTCAGATTGAATTGAGTTTGCTGACTCTTTGAACAGTTGGATTCCTAGAGTGGTCTTTTCCTTCTGCTATTTGTCAAGAGGTATACGCATTTGATGCAGCCTGCCGCCGCTCCCTGCATGACTGGTGCTGTCAACTTTAAAACGATGAAGCTCAGCATGTCAGCATGTTGCATGCACGCAGCAACCTCTTTGAATCTGCAGGAATGAGTCTGCCCCCTTGACGGGTGGACTCCATGGACCGAATGCACACCTCCCCCTCCCACCTCCGCACCTTGGACGCAAGAACTCAATCGGTTTTGCGAGATGATGTTTTTGTTTCAGTATTCAAGATGAACTCTGAGGACTCTCTTGACCAGCAGCAAGCCACCAACCCGGCGCGAAGAAGACAAGGAAGGTGTGCAGGTGCGAGTGACCATCCTCAGCGTCGAAAGCTGCCAATTCCAGGAATTCCAAACTTCCGAGACAACCCGCAAAGTTTCACCAGGTGAAACTTCGCGGGTTGTCTCGGAAGTTTGGAATTCCTGTCAGCAGTCCACTGGGTGTCTCAAGTGTTGCACTTGCTGGCCATTTATAACATGTTATAACCCAGTCAGTTTCGCGACACTTGGAGCGTAAAACCAGATACTGCTTGATGCAAAAGAGCGTTGAAGGAGTCTGACGATGAAAAAAGTGGCGCGGAAGACAAGCCTGGCCCTCCAGAAAGTCTAGTGCAACGTTGTGCAGAATTTTCTGAACCCCTGTGTTTTCCCGTCCATTCCCATTGAGTGACCTTGGGCGCTCAGGGGTCGGAGCGAGGACTACATCTTTTGTGGGGTAGACCTCCAGCCAGTGTTGCCAGTGGCCTGATCCCCAGGGGATCTACTCAGAAGCAGACGTGTCTGGTAATTGATAGTTGATGATGCAATGACATGATGGCTGGAGGCACTCGCTGTGTCAACTGCCCGGCCCTCAGAATGTGATGAGTGCTACAGTCACCGGAGCTTCTGCATCCTGTAGTAGTCACTCTCAATCTTCAAAGGCAGATTCATGCAGCTCGAGGTGATCGGGGGACTCTGTATGCTCCTGGTTCAGATCCCCATGCTGTCCAGATTCACCTTCTTGGACCAGGCTATATACTTTATTATAGCTGCATGTCATGGAACGGTTTCTCATCTTTTTCACATGCTTTTCTTTTCTGGCTTCAGGTGTATCTATCTGCGAGCTTTGCAGTGCTTTATGTCGTTGTGATGGGTTGCATGGGGTGCCTTGGTTCAACATAGCTGGGCGAAGGCATCATGGTCACAGTATTGCTACGTTGACCTGTCAGGTACTGCGCCTTCATAGATCCCGGGCAGGTCAAAAAGACCCGCAACACCAAAGTTGGTGCCATGGACATTGAGGAGGCTCCAGACCAACCTTCACGCAGAATTGGAAGTCAGAAATCGCATCAAATCGTTGCATATTGTCACTATTGGTCAGGGGATGCCACGGCGCGCATATAAGCATTGCCCTCAGCCGCCCCAGAGTGGAAGGAAAGGAGTTCTGGGTTTTCAGTAGCGATGCACCTTGAACTTGTCGGAACCGCGAGGTCATGGCAATATCCCTGCGCAATCCGGCGCTACGACCACTATTGTGCTCTTGTTTGCAATCGGTGCCTCATGGCAAGGGAATGAAGGTTTTTGCCTGGCTCCTTGGTGAACCTGATATTATTGATACTTATGAACATATATGGACATCATATACAGTCAATTGCCAAATTATCATAAATGATCTAATATCAAATATACAATGATATACAATGTCTAATGTCCAAAATACAATCTAGATATATCATAATATATTAATATTATATATGTAAAATGTGATATATTATATGCAAGTTAGATATACGTACGCACACATATATATCACATACATCATATACATACGTATATATATATACACCATAGATATCGTTTCATTATTGTTTGTTTTCCTTACTGATATCGCAAGGCAAGTGGCTAAAGAATGTGATTGGCCAGCAGCTCAGAACAGAATGATGTGCAAGTGCAGGGCAACACTTGCGTCACAAAAGTAGCCATGCCTCCAGCGAATTCCCGAGGCCTTTCAAACCACCGTGAGTTTGTGGTGACGGTGGGGGGTCAAGACCTTGGAAATGCGTGTTGGGCCATGGACCAATGTGAGGACCAACGAAACATGGATGAGCTTCAGGTTTGGTGTTAATCGCAATGTTTGAAGCCCAGTCTTTTTGCAAGGCGGAATGGAAGTCCATGCCACAAATACTTTCATCAGAGATCTGAACAAGGGAACTATACATGTACATACCAGGGACCAACTAAAAGTGATCGAAGACGTAGCAAGTGATCGCTGATTGTTTTTTGGTCTTTTGCTGTGCCTCTTACGTGCGGAACGGTTCGTGGCACCTGCCATCCACAAAGGCTTGGCATAATTGTGGATCTTTATCTGGCAGTCTTGATTGCCGAGAAGGTGCACAATTGGTTTGATCGAACGATGGAGATGCCACAGCTTGATGGAACATCGTAGAGGAATATGGAGGATGGTTTCTGGATGGTTTCAGGACAACACCCACCAAATGCTGATTGCTTGCCAGGGCTTTTTTCTTAGTGCGATTTTTGTTGCGTCGATTCCCCAGAGCCGTGATGAATGCGTTGTGCTGACTTTATCAGATTGCGGAACCAGATTCAAAATTTCAAAGGTGAGATGCTGTGATTGTGATTAAGGGTACAGGTCAGAGATTGGTCCCCTTGGATTTTACAAATGTTAGTATTGATGTTTACTCCTTTTCATATCTAGAAGGTTTGATGGGACATCATGATGAGTTTTCTCTGTCTATGGCTTCTCTTACTACGTGCCGAGGCTTCATCTGGGATATTCCATTGCTCTGCTGCCCATGGCTGGGTAAGACCCTCAATAGCTGCTTTTGTTGACGTCTCATCCTCTCACCAGCGCATGCTGTAAATCATGGGTTTGCCAAGGCCTATTTTGAAGATCCACGTCGGGTTGATCTCAAGGCGCGTTCTGGGCAACTTGCAAAGAGTCGCATCATGTTGGTAGACTTCGAATTCTTGTACTTGCTCGGAAAGGAACGAGACGGCCCAAGAGTGGAAGAAGAATGAGCATTACGTCGTCCCTGCCTTAAGATTCGTTTTCCTCAAAGTGTTTCACATCCTTCAACATGTTCCGCCGGCCCACTTTGGGAGCCCAGATACAGGTTCTGGGGCCTTGGGGGGTAATTCGCTCATGGTGTAAGCTGGTTGGTGTGAAAGCTGGTCGGTGCAAAAGCTGCTTAGTGCAAAAGCTAGTTGGTGCAAAGGCTAGTGGTGTGAAAGCTGATTTGTGAAAAGTTGATCGAGGAAGATTGTCGGTGCAAAAGGTGGTTGCTGTAAACATATATATAGTTGGCGGAAAAACTTGTTGGTATAAAAGCTCACTAGTAAAAGCTCGATGCACAGAAGCTAGTCGGTGCAAATCCTGGCTGGTTGAAGCTAATCGGTTTGAAGCAGCTCCCGGTGTAAATGCTGGTATTTGGGGTGCTGTCAGCTCCGTGACCAGCAAAAACACCTTTGTATTACAGAGTTTTGCCGTTTTCAAACCCTTGTAAAAAAGGAAGCAGCACCGGGAGGAATTGATTTGGCAGCAATTGCTTTTCTGGGTTTATGAACATCCCGGTGGGCAAGAACGGTTTTGTTCACGCATCCAAGAAGAAAGAAAGGAATGAAGCAAAGCTTCAGAGGAGATGGAGGTTCCCCCCCTTCGATTCGCACTATATTACTATATCATATTCATACGTATAGATCATATATCATATTACACGTACAATATATGTACTGATACTTATATGTACTGATACTTATATGTACTGATACTTATATGTACTGACACTTATAATATGTACTGACACTTATAACATCTTGTATATATATATACACACCAATATTATCATACATCATATATCATATATCATACAACATCTTACAACATACATAATACATCATCATACATTATATATAATATTAATACTTCTATGTACTGACACTTATATATACACACCCATATTATCATACATCATATATCACATATCATACAACATACATACATCATCATACATCATGCATGACATATCATATCAAATATCGTACACACACACACACGCATATATATATATGTATATATATAAATATGTACATACACACACACATATATATATATACATGTATATACACATATATATTATTATCACCATTTTATTGGTTCAATCATAATGTTGCCTTCTAAGTGTGTTCATTTCGGGTCCTGCTAGGCCAACAACACCATCATTGGTGACAACATTCCTGTGGAGGAACTGGATGATGACGAGTAGCTCCTGCATGTTGACCTTGTTTTCAGTCATCCTTTCTTAAAACACAATTCCTGTGATTTTCCAGGTCTTTATTTTTCATTTCCATGATTTTGGAGTTCCGAGATCTTTGGAGTCTAGTCTAGGCACCTGCTTGTTGGAGATATTGCAGTGTGTGGCATATTGCTTGTTTGCATCGGACCCGTGCAGAAAGAACAGTTTTTGCACCTTCCAAATTTCAGCTTGAAGGATGACAGATCAGGAAATGCAAAGAGGTCGAGACCGTGAAGCATTTTCGATTCACTTCACTTAAATCCACAGACTGGCCTGGCCAGATACAACGACATCTTCGACCGCGATGCTTTTGTGTATGATCGCACCAGGACTTGCCAGCAGCATCACAGTCCAGTCTCTGTCAAGTTTTTTCCACTTGAAGCATCCCTCATTGATTCGCAATGGGCACATCAGAGCTTGCCAGGAACCCTTTTGACAACGGGAGATTCACAAACTGCTGGAACTTTTGGTGCCAGCCCCGTTGGCCTGCTGCCAGGGGCTTACTTCTATGCCACGCTATGCGTTCCCAGCCAATGTTTGCATGTCACAAAGCTGCAGTATGTCACAAGTGTATACTGTATGCGAGTGCTGGAATGCACCTTACACATGCCTTCTATAAACTCGCGTTGTTCAAAGCTGTCTTCAATGTCTTCGGTCCAAACAAAGCTTGGCTTTGGGTTGGTTCCCAGGATGCCAAGGGCGAGTTCTGAGCAAGTGAAGAACTCCATGTGTGCCTCCGTGGACTCAATATGACTCCATGGACTGGACATGTCTCACATGTCCCGTACTGTAATGTATTTGTCTGCGGCTCAAAGTTGTGATGCCTACTGACCCACAGAACTGGTCATGTTCAGTGTTAAATTTAAATCATTTGGATTTTTCTGAAAATATCTGAAAATAGGGTACCACCCGAAAGAAAATAATGTAAATAATATCATTTTCCCATGACCATGGCCATTTGGAGTATCCCCACTTTCAGACAGTCCAATTTGGGGCCAACATTTTAGTGTAAGACAATCGGGTCAGGATTCTTGTGTTGATTCGCGCTGATCAATTTGAGCCATACTATATGTAATATATGTAATATATAGGCATTGATTGCATTTGGCTGAAAAACTCAAAGCGAAGTTCAGCCAAATAGTCGTGAGCAGGGTTTTCCTGCCGTTTATGATCCCAAGTTGGGTGCTAATGTCGCCCTGTCCCTGTGCCAATGAGCGTCGACACTTCTAGAGTCAACTTGCTTCAGCTGTGAAAGAAGCTACAGCAATCATGTCCGAGCATGCAGAGTGCTTGTATCATGCTTGGAGCTGTAGCAGTGACAACGTTGGAGCTGACGAAACAAATCCAGCAGCTTCCGGCTCAACAGCGCGTTCAAGCAATTTGTTCTGTCGGCTTAGAAAGAAGCGCAGAGAAAGACTCTGACAATGCTGACACAGAACATGTCTGGAGTGAGCTATGTTGCGGACCATTCCATGAGGCAGCTGCAGCTCCAAGCTGTGACACAGTAAAACTCACAGTGAGACTTGCGTGTTTTTTTCCCGAACAATGCAGGTCTGGTGCCTGTGCTTACGGAAGCACCTTGGAAAAAAATGGCACAGGTGACAGTGGTGCAACTGATCCCAAATGAGGTTTAGTCTGCGATTTTTTCATGCAAGGCTACAAGCCAGCGCTGCAAATCAGCGGACAATATCATCTACCCCACTCGGAGGGACCTATGCCGACGTGCAGACCTTACCACCGTTCAGATTGAATTGAGTTTGTTTGCTGACTCTTTGCACAGTTGGATTCCTAGAGTGTTTTTTTCCTTCTGCTATTCGTCAAGAGGTATACACATTTGATGCAGCCTGCCGCCGCTTCCTGCATGACTGGTGCTTTCAGCTTTATAACGATGAAGCTCAGCATGTCAGCATGTTGCATGCACGCAGCAACCTCTTTGAATCTGCAGGAATGAGTCTGCCCCCTTGACGGGTGGACTCCATGGACCGAATGCACACCTCCCCCTCCCACCTCCGCACCGTGGCCGCAAGAACTCAATCTGTTTTGCGAGATGATGTTTTTGTTTCAGTATTCAAGATGAACTCTGAGGACTCTCTTGACCAGCAAGCCACCAACCCGCGAAGAAGACAAGGAAGATATGCAGGTGAGAGTGACCATCCACAGCGTCGAAAGCTGCCAATTCCAGGAATTCCAAACTTCCGAGACAACCCATCTCAAGTGTTGCACTTGCTGGCCATTTATAACATGTTATAACCCAGTCAGTTTCGCGACACTTGGAGCGTAAAACCAGATACTGCTTGATGCAAAAGAGCATTGAAGGAGTCTGACGATGAAAAAAGTGGCGCGGAAGACAAGCCTGGCCCTCCAGAAAGTCTAGTGCAACGTTGTGCAGAATTTTCTGAACCCCTGTGTTTTCCCGTCCATTCCCATTGAGTGACCTTGGGCGCTCAGGGGTCGGAGCGAGGACTACATCTTTTGTGGGGTAGACCTCAAGCCAGTGTTGCCAGTGGCCTGATCCCCAGGGGATCTACTCAGCAGCAGACGTGTCTGGTAATTGATAGTTGATGATGCAATGACATGATGGTTGGAGGCACTCGCTGTGTCAACTGCCCGGCCCTCAGAATGTGATGAGTGCTACAGTCACCGGAGCTTCTGCATCCTGTAGTAGTCACTCTCAATCTTCAAAGGCAGATTCATGCAGCTCGAGGTGATCGGGGGACTCTGTATGCTCCTGGTTCAGATCCCCATGCTGTCCAGATTCACCTTCTTGGACCAGGCTATATACTTTATTATAGCTGCATGTCATGGAACGGTTTCTCATCTTTTTCACATGCTTTTCTTTTCTGGCTTCAGGTGTATCTATCTGCGAGCTTTGCAGTGCTTTACGTCGTTGTGATGGGTTGCATGGGGTGCCTTGGTTCAACATAGCTGGGCGAAGGCATCATGGTCACAGTATTGCTACGTTGACCTGTCAGGTACTGCGCCTTCATAGATCCCGGGCAGGTCAAAAAGACCCGCAACACCAAAGTTGGTGCCATGGACATTTCACGCAGAATTGGAAGTCAGAAATCGCATCAAATCGTTGCATATTGTCATATATTGTCACTATTGGTCAGGGGATGCCACGGCGCGCATATAAGCATTGCCCTCAGCCGAGAGTGGAAGGAAAGGAGTTCTGGGTTTTCAGTAGCGATGCACCTTGAACTTGTCGGAACCGTGAGGTCATGGCAATATCCCCGCCCGATCCGGCGCTACGACCACTATTGTGCCCTTGGTTGCAATCGGTGCCTCATGGCAAGGGACTGATGGTTTTTGCCTTGCTCCTTTGTGAACCTGATATTATTGATACTTATGGACATCATATAGATTGCCAAATTATCATAAATTATCTAATATCAAATATACAATGATATACAATGTCTAATGTCCAAAATACAATCTAGATATATATATATATCTATATCATAATATATTTTATATAATATATGTAAACTGTGATATATTGTATGCAAGTTAGATATACTTACGCACACATATACATCACATATATCATATACATACGTATCTGTATATATATATATACACACCAAAGATATACGTTTCATTATTGTTTGTTTTCCTTACGGATATCGCAAGGCAAGTGGCTAAAGAATGTGATTGGCCAGTAGCTCAGAACAGAATGATGTGCAAGTGCAGGGCAACACTTGCGTCACAAAACTTGCAATGCCTCCAGCGAATTCCCGAGGCCTTTCAAACCACCGTGAGTTTGTGGTGACGGTGGGGGGTCAAGACCTTGGAAATGCGTGTTGGGCCATGCACCAATGTGAGGACCAACGAAACATGGATGAGCTTCAGGTTTGGTGTTAATCGCAATGTTTGAAGCCCAGTCTTTTTGCAAGGCGGAATGGAAGTCCATGCCACAAATGCTTTCATCAGAGATCGGAACAAGGGAACTATACATGTACATACCAGGGACCAACTAAAAGTGATCGAAGACGTAGCAAATGATCGCTGATTGTTTTTTGGTCTTTTGCTGTTCCTCTTACGTGCCGAACGGTTCGTGGCACCTGCCATCCACAAAGGCTTGGCATAATTGTGGATCTTTATCTGGCAGTCTTGATTGCCGAGAAGGTGCACAATTGGTTTGATCGAACGATGGAGATGCCACAGCTTGATGGAACATCGCGGAGGAACATGGAGGATGGTTTCTGGATGGTTTCAGGACAACACCCACCAAATGCTGATTGCTTGCCAGGGCTTTTTTCTTAGTGCGATTTTTGTTGCGTCGATTCCCCAAAGCCGGGATGAATGCGTTGTGCTGACTTTATCAGATTGCGGAACCAGATTCAAAATTTCAAAGGTGAGATGCTGTGATTGTGATTAAGGGTACAGGTCAGAGATTGGTCCCCTTGGATTTTACAAATGTTAGTATTGATGTTTACTCCTTTTCATATCTAGAAGGTTTGATGGGACATCATGATGAGTTTTCTCTGTCTATGGCTTCTCTTACTACGTGCCGAGGCTTCATCTGGGATATTCCATTGCTCTGCTGGCCAT
>CAMXCT020006223.1:420000-530000 GCA_947184155.2 Cladocopium goreaui
CTGTGATTTTTTCATTCAAGGCTACAAGCCAGCGCTGCAAATCGGACAATACTCGTACCAGTTACCACACTCAGGGGGACCTATGCCAACGTGCAGACCTTACCACCGTTCAGATTGAATTGAGTTTGTTTGCTGACTCTTTGAACAGTTGGATTCCTAGAGTGGTCTTTTCCTTCTGCTATTCGTCAAGAGGTATACGCATTTGATGCAGCCTGCCGCCGCTCCCTGCATGACTGGTGCTTTCAGCTTTAAAACGATGAAGCTCAGCATGTCAGCATGTTGCATGCACGCAGCAACCTCTTTGAATCTGCAGGAATGAGTCTGCCCCCTTGACGGGTGGACTCCATGGACCGACAGCACGTCTCCCCCTCCCACCTCCGCACCGTGGCCGCAAGAACTCAATCTGTTTTGCGAGATGATGTTTTTGTTTCAGTATTCAAGATGAACTCTGAGGACTCTCTTGACCAGCAAGCCACCAACCCGCGAAGAAGACAAGGAAGATATGCAGGTGAGAGTGACCATCCACAGCGTCGAAAGCTGCCAATTCCAGGAATTCCCAACTTCCAAGACAACCCGCGAAGTTTCACCTGTCAGCAGTCCACTGGGTGTCTCAAGTGTTGCACTTGCTGGCCATTTATAACATGTTATAACATGTTATAACCCAGTCAGTTTCGCGACACTTGGAGCGTAAAACCAGATACTGCTTGATGCAAAAGAGCATTGAAGGAGTCTGACGATGAAAAAAGTGGCGCGGAAGACAAGCCTGGCCCTCCAGAAAGTCTAGTGCAACGTTGTGCAGAATTTTCTGAACCCCTGTGTTTTCCCGTCCATTCCCATTGAGTGACCTTGGGCGCTCAGGGGTCGGAGCGAGGACTACATCTTTTGTGGGGTAGACCTCAAGCCAGTGTTGCCAGTGGCCTGATCCCCAGGGGATCTACTCAGAAGCAGACGTGTCTGGTAATTGATAGTTGATGATGCAATGACATGATGGCTGGAGGCACTCGCTGTGTCAACTGCCCGGCCCTCAGAATGTGATGAGTGCTACAGTCACCGGAGCTTCTGCATCCTGTAGTAGTCACTCTCAATCTTCAAACGCAGATTCATGCAGCTCGAGGTGATCGGGGGACTCTGTATGCTCCTGGTTCAGATCCCCATGCTGTCCAGATTCACCTTCTTGGACCAGGCTATATACTTTATTATAGCTGCATGTCATGGAACGGTTTCTCATCTTTTTCACATGCTTTTCTTTTCTGGCTTCAGGTGTATCTATCTGCGAGCTTTGCAGTGCTTTATGTCGTTGTGATGGGTTGCATGGGGTGCCTTGGTTCAACATAGCTGGGCGAAGGCATCATGGTCACAGTATTGCTACGTTGACCTGTCAGGTACTGCGCCTTCATGGATCCCGGGCAGGTCAAAAAGACCCGCAACACCAAAGTTGGTGCCATGGACATTGAGGAGGCTCCAGACCAACCTTCACGCAGAATTGGAAGTCAGAAATCGCATCAAATCGTTGCATATTGTCACTATTGGTCAGGGGATGCCACGGCGCGCATATAAGCATTGCCCTCAGCCGCCCCAGAGTGGAAGGAAAGGAGTTCTGGGTTTTCAGTAGCGATGCACCTTGAACTTGTCGGAACCGCGAGGTCATGGCAATATCCCCGCGCAATCCGGCGCTACGACCACTATTGTGCTCTTGTTTGCAATCGGTGCCTCATGGCAAGGAATGAAGGTTTTTGCCTTGCTCCTTGGTGAACCTGATATTATTGATACTTATGGACATATATGGACATCATATACAGTAAATTGCCAAATTATCATAAATGATCTAATATCAAATATACAATGATATACAATGTCTAATGTCCAAAATACAATCTAGACATATCATAATATATTAATATAATATATGCAAAATGTGATATATTATATGCAAGTTAGATATACGTACGCACACATATATATCACATACATCATATACATACGTATATATATATATACACCATAGATATCGTTTCATTTATTGTTTGTTTTCCTTACTGATATCGCAAGGCAAGTGGCTAAAGAATGTGATTGGCCAGCAGCTCAGAACAGAATGATGTGCAAGTGCAGGGCAACACTTGCGTCACAAAAGTAGCCATGCCTCCAGCGAATTCCCGAGGCCTTTCAAACCACCGTGAGTTTGTGGTGACGGTGGGGGGTCAAGACCTTGGAAATGCGTGTTGGGCCATGGACCAATGTGAGGACCAACGAAACATGGATGAGCTTCAGGTTTGGTGTTAATCGCAATGTTTGAAGCCCAGTCTTTTTGCAAGGCGGAATGGAAGTCCATGCCACAAATACTTTCATCAGAGATCTGAACAAGGGAACTATACATGTACATACCAGGGACCAACTAAAAGTGATCGAAGACGTAGCAAGTGATCGCTGATTGTTTTTTGGTCTTTTGCTGTGCCTCTTACGTGCGGAACGGTTCGTGGCACCTGCCATCCACAAAGGCTTGGCATAATTGTGGATCTTTATCTGGCAGTCTTGATTGCCGAGAAGGTGCACAATTGGTTTGATCGAACGATGGAGATGCCACAGCTTGATGGAACATCGTAGAGGAATATGGAGGATGGTTTCTGGATGGTTTCAGGACAACACCCACCAAATGCTGATTGCTTGCCAGGGCTTTTTTCTTAGTGCGATTTTTGTTGCGTCGATTCCCCAGAGCCGGGATGAATGCGTTGTGCTGACTTTATCAGATTGCGGAACCAGATTCAAAATTTCAAAGGTGAGATGCTGTGATTGTGATTAAGGGTACAGGTCAGAGATTGGTCCCCTTGGATTTTACAAATGTTAGTATTGATGTTTACTCCTTTTCATATCTAGAAGGTTTGATGGGACATCATGATGAGTTTTCTCTGTCTATGGCTTCTCTTACTACGTGCCGAGGCTTCATCTGGGATATTCCATTGCTCTGCTGGCCATGGCTGGGTAAGACCCTCAATAGCTGCTTTTGTTGACGTCTCATCCTCTCACCAGCGCATGCTGTAAATCATGGGTTTGCCAAGGCCTATTTTGAAGATCCACGTCGGGTTGATCTCAAGGCACGTTCTGGGCAACTTGCAAAGAGTCGCATCATGTTGGTAGACTTCGAATTCTTGTACTTGCTCGGAAAGGAACGAGACGGCCCAAGAGTGGAAGAAGAAGGAGCATTACGTCGTCCCTGCCTTAAGATTCGTTTTCCTCAAAGTGTTTCACATCCTTCAACATGTTCCGCCAGCCCACTTTGGGAGCCCAGATACAGGTTCTGGGGCCTTCGGGGGTAATTCGCTCATGGTGTAAGCTGGTTGGCGTGAAAGCTGGTCGGTGCAAAAGCTGCTTAGTGCAAAAGCTAGTTGGTGCAAAGGCTAGTGGTGTGAAAGCTGATTTGTGAAAAGTTGATCGAGGAAGATTGTCGGTGCAAAAGGTGGTTGCTGTAAACATATAGTTGGCGGAAAAACTTGTTGGTATAAAAGCTCACTAGTAAAAGCTCGATGCACAGAAGCTAGTCGGTGCAAATCCTGGCTGGTTGAAGCTAATCGGTTTGAAGCAGCTCCCGGTGTAAATGCTGGTATTTGGGGTGCTGTCAGCTCCGTGACCAGCAAAAACACCTTTGTATTACAGAGTTTTGCCGTTTTCAAACCCTTGTAAAAAAGGAAGCAGCACCGGGAGGAATTGATTTGGCAGCAATTGCTTTTCTGGGTTTATGAACATCCCGGTGGGCAAGAACGGTTTTGTTCACGCATCCAAGAAGAAAGAAAGGAATGAAGCAAAGCTTCAGAGGAGATGGAGGTTTCCCCCCTTCGATTCGCACTATATTACTATATCATATTCATACGTATAGATCATATATCATATTACACGTACAATATATGTACTGATACTTATATGTACTGACACTTATATGTACTGACACTTATAACATCTTGTATATATATATATACACACCAATATTATCATACATCATATATCATATATCATACAACATCATACAACATACATAATACATCATCATACATTATATATAATATTAATACTTATATGTACTGACACTTATATATACACACCCATATTATCATACATCATATATCACATATCATACAACATACATAATACATCATCATACATCATGCATGACATATCATATCAAATATCGTACACACACACGCATATATATACGTATATATATATATATAAATATGTACATACACACACATATATATATATACATGTATATATACATATATATATATATGTATATATATATATTATTATCACCATTTTATTGGTTCAATCATAATGTTGCCTTCTAAGTGTGTTCATTTCGGGTCCTGCTAGGCCAACAACACCACCATTGGTGACAACATTCCTGTGGAGGAACTGGATGATGATGAGTAGCTCCAGCATGTTGACCTTGTTTTCAGTCATCCTTTCTTAAAACATCTTAAAGCACTATTCCTGTGATTTTCCAGGTCTTTATTTTTCATTTCCATGATTTTGGAGTTCCGAGATCTTTGGAGTCTAGACACCTGCTTGTTGGAGATATTGCAGTGTGTGGCATATTGCTTGTTTGCATCGGACCCGTGCAGAAAGAACAGTTGTTGCACCTTCCGAATTTCGGCTTGAAGGATGACAGATAAGGAAATGCAAAGAGGTCGAGACCGTGAAGCATTTTTGATTCACTTCACTCGAATCCACAGACTGGCCTGGCCAGATACAACGACATCTTCGACCGCGATGCTTTTGTGTATGATCGCACCAGGACTTGACAGCAGCATCACAGTCCAGTCTCTGTCAAGTTTTTTCCACTTGAAGCATCCCTCATTGATTCGCAATGGGCACATCAGAGCTTGCCAGGAACCCTTTTGACAACGGGAGATTCACAAACTGCTGGAACTTTTGGTGCCAGCCCCGTTGGCCTGCTGCCAGGGGCTTACTTCTATGCCACGCTATGCGTTCCCAGCCAATGTTTGCATGTCACAAAGCTGCAGTATGTCACAAGTGTATACTGTATGCGAGTGCTGGAATGCACCTTACACATGCCTTCTATAAACTCGCGTTGTTCAAAGCTGTCTTCAATGTCTTCGGTCCAAACAAAGCTTGGCTTTGGGTTGGTTCCCAGGATGCCAAGGGCGAGTTCTGAGCAAGTGAAGAACTCCATGTGTGCCTCCGTGGACTCAATATGACTCCATGGACTGGACATGTCTCACATGTCCCGTACTGTAATGTATTTGTCTGCGGCTCAAAGTTGTGATGCCTACTGACCCACAGAACTGGTCATGTTCAGTGTTAAATTTAAATCATTTGGATTTTTCTGAAAATATCTGAAAATAGGGTACCACCCGAAAGAACATACTGTAAATAATATCATTTTCCCATGACCATGGCCATTTGGAGTATCCCCACTTTCAGACAGTCCAATTTGGGGCCAACATTTTAGTGTAAGACAATTGGGTCAGGATTCTTGTGTTGATTCGTTGAGCGCTGATCAATTTGAGCCATACTATATGTAATATATGTAATATATAGGCATTGATTGCATTTGGCTGAAAAACTCAAAGCGAAGTTCAGCCAAATAGTCGTGAGCAGGGTTTTCCTGCCGTTAATGATCCCAAGTTGGGTGCTAATGTCGCCCTGTCCCTGTGCCAATGAGCGTCGACACGGTCGACATTTCTAGAGTCAACTTGCTTCAGCTGTGAAAGAAGCTACAGCAATCATGTCCGAGCATGCAGAGTGCTTGTATCATGCTTGGAGCTGTAGCAGTGACGACGTTGGAGCTGACGAAACAAATCCAGCAGCTTCCGGCTCAACAGCGTGTTCCAGAAATTTGTGTTCTGTCTGGTACTGTAAGAGCCCATAGAAAGACTCTGGCACCACGCTGACACAGAAAGTGTCTGGAGTGAGCTATGTTGCGGACCATTCCATGAGGCAGCTGCAGCTCCAAGCTGTGACACAGTGAGACTCACAGCGAGACTTGCGTGTTTTTTTCCCGAACAATGCAGGTCTGGTGCCTGCGCTTACGGAAGCGCCTTGGAAAGAATTTGGCACAGGTGAAAGTGGTGCGACTGATCCCAAATGAGGTTTAGTCTGTGATTTTTTCATTCAAGGCTACAAGCCAGCGCTGCAAATCGAACAATACTCGTACCAGTTACCACACTCAGGGGGACCTATGCCAACGTGCAGACCTTACCACCGCTCAGATTGAATTGAGTTTGCTGACTCTTTGAACAGTTGGATTCCTAGAGTGGTCTTTTCCTTCTGCTATTTGTCAAGAGGTATACGCATTTGATGCAGCCTGCCGCCGCTCCCTGCATGACTGGTGCTGTCAACTTTAAAACGATGAAGCTCAGCATGTCAGCATGTTGCATGCACGCAGCAACCTCTTTGAATCTGCAGGAATGAGTCTGCCCCCTTGACGGGTGGACTCCATGGACCGACAGCACGTCTCCCCCTCCCACCTCCGCACCGTGGCCGCAAGAACTCAATCTGTTTTGCGAGATGATGTTTTTGTTTCAGTATTCAAGATGAACTCTGAGGACTCTCTTGACCAGCAAGCCACCAACCCGCGAAGAAGACAAGGAAGATATGCAGGTGAGAGTGACCATCCACAGCGTCGAAAGCTGCCAATTCCAGGAATTCCCAACTTCCAAGACAACCCGCGAAGTTTCGCCTGTCAGCAGTCCACTGGGTGTCTCAAGTGTTGCACTTGCTGGCCATTTATAACATGTTATAACCCAGTCAGTTTCGCGACACTTGGAGGGTAAAACCAGATACTGCTTGATGCAAAAGAGCATTGAAGGAGTCTGACGATAAAAAAAGTGGCGCGGAAGACAAGCCTGGCCCTCCAGAAAGTCTAGTGCAACGTTGTGCAGAATTTTCTGAACCCCTGTGTTTTCCCGTCCATTCCCATTGAGTGACCTTGGGCGCTCAGGGGTCGGAGCGAGGACTACATCTTTTGTGGGGTAGACCTCAAGCCAGTGTTGCCAGTGGCCTGATCCCCAGGGGATCTACTCAGCAGCAGACGTGTCTGGTAATTGATAGTTGATGATGCAATGACATGATGGTTGGAGGCACTCGCTGTGTCAACTGCCCGGCCCTCAGAATGTGATGAGTGCTACAGTCACCGGAGCTTCTGCATCCTGTAGTAGTCACTCTCAATCTTCAAAGGCAGATTCATGCAGCTCGAGGTGATCGGGGGACTCTGTATGCTCCTGGTTCAGATCCCCATGCTGTCCAGATTCACCTTCTTGGACCAGGCTATATACTTTATTATAGCTGCATGTCATGGAACGATTTCTCATCTTTTTCACATGCTTTTCTTTTCTGGCTTCAGGTGTATCTATCTGCGAGCTTTGCAGTGCTTTATGTCGTTGTGATGGGTTGCATGGGGTGCCTTGGTTCAACATAGCTGGGCGAAGGCATCATGGTCACAGTATTGCTACGTTGACCTGTCAGGTACTGCGCCTTCATAGATCCCGGGCAGGTCAAAAAGACCCGCAACACCAAAGTTGGTGCCATGGACATTGAGGAGGCTCCAGACCAACCTTCACGCAGAATTGGAAGTCAGAAATCGCATCAAATCGTTGCATTTTGTCACTATTGGTCAGGGGATGCCACGGCGCGCATATAAGCATTGCCCTCAGCCGAGAGTGGAAGGAAAGGAGTTCTGGGTTTTCAGTAGCGATGCACCTTGAACTTGTCGGAACCGTGAGGTCATGGCAATATCCCCGCCCGATCCGGCGCTACGACCACTATTGTGCCCTTGGTTGCAATCGGTGCCTCATGGCAAGGGACTGATGGTTTTTGCCTTGCTCCTTTGTGAACCTGATATTATTGATACTTATGGACATCATATAGATTGCCAAATTATCATAAATTATCTAATATCAAATATACAATGATATACAATGTCTAATGTCCAAAATACAATCTAGATATATATATATATCTATATCATAATATATTTTATATAATATATGTAAACTGTGATATATTGTATGCAAGTTAGATATACTTACGCACACATATACATCACATATATCATATACATACGTATCTGTATATATATATATATACACCAAAGATATACGTTTCATTATTGTTTGTTTTCCTTACGGATATCGCAAGGCAAGTGGCTAAAGAATGTGATTGGCCAGTAGCTCAGAACAGAATGATGTGCAAGTGCAGGGCAACACTTGCGTCACAAAACTTGCAATGCCTCCAGCGAATTCCCGAGGCCTTTCAAACCACCGTGAGTTTGTGGTGACGGTGGGGGGTCAAGACCTTGGAAATGCGTGTTGGGCCATGCACCAATGTGAGGACCAACGAAACATGGATGAGCTTCAGGTTTGGTGTTAATCGCAATGTTTGAAGCCCAGTCTTTTTGCAAGGCGGAATGGAAGTCCATGCCACAAATGCTTTCATCAGAGATCGGAACAAGGGAACTATACATGTACATACCAGGGACCAACTAAAAGTGATCGAAGACGTAGCAAATGATCGCTGATTGTTTTTTGGTCTTTTGCTGTTCCTCTTACGTGCCGAACGGTTCGTGGCACCTGCCATCCACAAAGGCTTGGCATAATTGTGGATCTTTATCTGGCAGTCTTGATTGCCGAGAAGGTGCACAATTGGTTTGATCGAACGATGGAGATGCCACAGCTTGATGGAACATCGTGGAGGAATATGGAGGATGGTTTCTGGATGGTTTCAGGACAACACCCACCAAATGCTGATTGCTTGCCAGGGCTTTCTTCTAAGTGAGATCATTGTTGCGTCGATTCCCCAGAGCCGTGATGAATGCGTTGTGCTGACTTTATCAGATTGCGGAACCAGATTCAAAATTTCAAAGGTGAGATGCTGTGATTGTGATCAAGGGTACAGGTCAAAGATTGGTCCCCTTGGATTTTACAAATGTTAGTATTAATGTTTACTCCTTTTCTATCTAGAAGGTTTGATGGGACATCATGATGAGTTTTCTCTGTCTATGGCTTCTCTTACTACGTGCCCAGGCTTCATCTGGGATATTCCATTGCTCTGCTGGCCATGGCTGGGTAAGACCCTCAATAGCTGCTTTTGTTGACGTCTCATCCTCTCACCAGCGCATCGTCCTGTAAATCATGGGTTTGCCAAGGCCTATTTTGAAGATCCACGTCGGGTTGATCTCAAGGCGCGTTCTGGGCAACTTGCAAAGAGTCGCATCATGTTGGTAGACTTCGAATTCTTGTACTTGCTCGGAAAGGAACGAGACGGCCCAAGAGTGGAAGAAGAAGGAGCATTACGTCGTCCCTGCCTTAAGATTCGTTTTCCTCAAAGTGTTTCACATCCTTCAACATGTTCCGCCGGCCCACTTTGGGAGCCCAGATACAGGTTCTGGGGCCTTGGGGGGTAATTCGCTCATGGTGTAAGCTGGTTGGTGTGAAAGCTGGTCGGTGCAAAAGCTGCTTAGTGCAAAAGCTAGTTGGTGCAAAGGCTAGTGGTGTGAAAGCTGATTTGTGAAAAGTTGATCGAGGAAGATTGTCGGTGCAAAAGGTGGTTGCTGTAAAAGTCATATAGTTGGCGGAAAAGCTTGTTGGTATAAAAGCTCACTAGTAAAAGCTCGATGCACAGAAGCTAGTCGGTGCAAATCCTGGCTGGTTGAAGCTAATCGGTTTGAAGCAGCTCCCGGTGTAAATGCTGGTATTTGGGGTGCTGTCAGCTCCGTGACCAGCAAAAACACCTTTGTATTACAGAGTTTTGCCGTTTTCAAACCCTTGTAAAAAAGGAAGCAGCACCGGGAGGAATTGATTTGGCAGCAATTGCTTTTCTGGGTTTATGAACATCCCGGTGGGCAAGAACGGTTTTGTTCACGCATCCAAGAAGGAAGAAAGGAATGAAGCAAAGCTTGAGAGGAGATGGAGGTTTCCCCCCTTCGATTCGCACTATATTACTATATCATATTCATACGTATAGATCATATATCATATTACACGTACAATATATGTACTGATACTTATATGTACTGACACTTATATATATACACACCCATATTATCATACATCATATATCATATATCATACAACATCATACAACATACATAATACATCATCATACATGATATATAATATTAATATTTATATGTACTGACACTTATATACACACCTATATTATCATACATCATTTATCACATATCATACACCATACATAATACATCATCATACATCATGCATGACATATCATATCAAATATCGTACACACACACACGCATATATATATATACATATATATATATTTATATACATGTATATACATATATATATAACTATCACCATTTTATTGGTTCAATCATATTGTTGCCTTCTAAGTGTGTTCATTTCGGGTCCTGCTAGGCCAACAACACCACCATTGGTGACAACATTCCTGTGGAGGAACTGGATGATGATGAGTAGCTCCAGCATGTTGACCTTGTTTTCAGTCATCCTTTCTTAAAACACTATTCCTGTGATTTTCCAGGTCTTTATTTTTCATTTCCATGATTTTGGAGTTCCGAGATCTTTGGAGTCTAGGCACCTGCTTTTTGGAGATATTGCAGTGTGTGGCATATTGCTTGTTTGCATCGGACCCGTGCAGAAAGAACAGTTGTTGCACCTTCCGAATTTCGGCTTGAAGGATGACAGATAAGGAAATGCAAAGAGGTCGAGACCGTGAAGCATTTTTGATTCACTTCACTCGAATCCACAGACTGGCCTGGCCAGATACAACAACATCTTTGACCGCGATGCTTTTGTGTATGATCGCACCAGGACTTGACAGCAGCATCACAGTCCAGTCTCTGTCAAGTTTTTTCCACTTGAAGCATCCCTCATTGATTCGCAATGGGCACATCAGAGCTTGCCAGGAACCCTTTTGACAACGGGAGATTCACAAACTGCTGGAACTTTTGGTGCCAGCCCCGTTGGCCTGCTGCCAGGGGCTTACTTCTATGCCACGCTATGCGTTCCCAGCCAATGTTTGCATGTCACAAAGCTGCAGTATGTCACAAGTGTATACTGTATGCGAGTGCTGGAATGCACCTTACACATGCCTTCTACAAACTCGCGTTGTTCAAAGCTGTCTTCAATGTCTTCGGTCCAAACAAAGCTTGGCTTTGGGTTGGTTCCCAGGATGCCAAGGGCGAGTTCTGAGCAAGTGAAGAACTCCATGTGTGCCTCCGTGGACTCAATATGACTCCATGGACTGGACATGTCTCACATGTCCCGTACTGTAATGTATTTGTCTGCGGCTCAAAGTTGTGATGCCTACTGACCCACAGAACTGGTCATGTTCAGTGTTAAATTTAAATCATTTGGATTTTTCTGAAAATATCTGAAAATAGGGTACCACCCGAAAGAAAATAATGTAAATAATATCATTTTCCTATGACCATGGCCATTTGGAGTATCCCCACTTTCAGACAGTCCAATTTGGGGCCAACATTTTAGTGTAAGATAATCGGGTCAGGATTCTTGTGTTGATTCGTTGAGCGCTGATCAATTTGAGCCATACTATATGTAGTATATGTAATATATAGGCATTGATTGCATTTGGCTGAAAAACTCAAAGCGAAGTTCAGCCAAATAGTCGTGAGCAGGGTTTTCCTGCCGTTAATGATCCCAAGTTGGGTGCTAATGTCGCCCTGTCCCTGTGCCAATGAGCGTCGACACTTCTAGAGTCAACTTGCTTCAGCTGTGAAAGAAGCTACAGCAATCATGTCCGAGCATGCAGAGTGCTTGTATCATCTTGTATCATGCTTGGAGCTGTAGCAGTGACGACGTTGGAGCTGACGAAACAAATCCAGCAGCTTCCGGCTCAACAGCGCGTTCAAGCAATTTGTTCTGTCGGCTTAGAAAGAAGCCCAGAGAAAGAAAGACTGACAATGCTGACACAGAACATGTCTGGAGTGAGCTATGTTGCGGACCATTCCATGAGGCAGCTGCAGCTCCAAGCTGTGACACAGTGAGCCTCACAGTGAGACTCACAGTGAGACTCACAGTGAAACTTGCTTCATGTTTCCCGAACAATGCAGGTCTGCTGCCTGTGCTTACGGAAGCACCTTGGAAAAAAATGGCACAGGTGACAGTGGTAGTGCAACTGATCCCAAATGAGGTTTAGTCTGCGATTTTTTCATGCAAGGCTACAAGCCAGCGCTGCAAATCGGACAATACCAGTTATCCCACTCGGAGGGACCTATGCCAACGTGCAGACCTTACCACCGTTCAGATTGAATTGAGTTTGTTTGCTGACTCTTTGAACAGTTGGATTCCTAGAGTGGTTTTTTCCTTCTGCTATTCGTCAAGAGGTATACACATTTGATGCAGCCTGCCGCCGCTCCCTGCATGACTGGTGCTTTCAGCTTTATAACATTTTACAACGCTCAGCATGTCAGCATGTTGCATGCACGCAGCAACCTCTTTGAATCTGCAGGAATGAGTCTGCCCCCTTGACGGGTGGACTCCATGGACCGAATGCACATCTCCCCCTCCCACCTCCGCACCTTGGACGCAAGAACTCAATCTGTCTTGCGAGATGATGTTTTTGTTTCAGTATTCAAGATGAACTCTGAGGACTCTCTTGACCAGCAGCAAGCCACCAACCCGGCGCGAAGAAGACAAAGAAGGTATGCAGGATATGGTCTTTAGTCTTTAGTCAGAATGACCATCCATAGACGCGAAAGCTACCAATTCCAGGAATTCCAAACTTCCGAGACAACCCGCGAAGTTTCACCTGTCAGCAGTTCACTGCCGGTCTCAAGTGTTGCACTTGCTGGCCATTTACAGGCTTATCCTCTGCGCCCTGTGCCGAAGAGGGTTGGTTGGACGATGAACAAGTTTTGTCGTCGTCAAGCCACCCTTCTTCGGCACAGGACTCCTTCAATACTCTTTGCAGCTCCAAGTGTTGCGAAACTGACTGGCCCTCGAGAAAGTCGAGTCTAGTACAGCGTTGTGCAGAATTATTTGAACCCCTGTGTTTCACCGTCCATTTCCATTCAGTGACCTTGGGCGCTTAGAGGTCCGAGCGAGGACCTTTTGTGGCGTAGCGGCGTAGACCTTAAGCCAGTGTTGACTGTGGCGGCGACCGCTGGCAATTTTGGTTTGGGGTTGCTTTGATCCACAGGGGGATCTACTCACCAGACGTGTTGAACCTTGCTGCGATGACATGATGGCGGCTGGAAGCACTTGCTGTTTCCACTGGCCCTCAGAATGTGATGGGTTGCATGGGGTGCCTTGGTTCAACCGAGCTGGGTGAACCTATCATGGTCGCAGTATTTCATAGTCTTGCTACGTTGATGTCAGGTACTGTGCCTTAACAGATCGGCAAGTGAGGAAGACTCGCAACACCACCATTGATATCGTTACATTATTGTTGTTTTCCTATGTTTTCCTTATATACTGATATCATCTGATATCGCAAGGCAAGTCACCAAGTGGCTTCAGAATGTTATAATTAATGTTAACATATGTACCGCACAAGGCGGTGGCGGAAGTTTCAGAATAGGAAACCTATAGGAGACGTTGGTTGTTGTGAATCACGGATGGCAGAGCGAATCCACTGATTGACCGAAAAGTGGTTGGAGTTGTGTTTGCTGGAGTGGTTGCAATGGTTGCAGTGGTCACCTCACCCACAACTGCTGGATGTAGTGTGATGTACTGCAACTGTAGTTGTAGTTGTAGCGTAGTGGAGTTGTAGTTGTGGTGTAATGTAATTAGTGTAGTGTAGTTGCAGTCATATAGTTGTAGCTGTAGTTGTTTTGTAGTTGTAGTTTTGTAGTTGTAGTAGTAGTAGTAGTAGTTGTTTAGTTGTAGCTGTAGTTGTTGTGTGGTTGTAGTTGTTGTGTAGTGTAGTTGTAGTAGTAGTAGTAGTTGTAGTTGTTGGTTGTAGTTGTAGTTGTAGTGTAGTAGTAGTAGTAGTTAGTTGTTGTAGTAGTAGTAGTAGTTGTTGTTGCTGTTGTTGTTGTAGTTGTAGTTCTAGTTGTAGTTGTGTTGTTGTGTAGTTGTTGTAGTTGTAGTTGTTGTAGTTGTAGTTGTTGTGGTTGGTGTTGTTGTTGTTGTTGTTGTGTTGCTGTTGCTGTTGCTGTTGCTGTTGTCGTCGAAGTTAGGGTAGTTAAGTTAGTGAAGTTAGTTAAGTTAGTCAAGTTAGTTAAGTTAATCAGTGTCTACTTTTTCGACATCTTCACGTCAAAAAAGGCTCAAAACCATCAGTTTTTTACACTTTTGACTTCGAAATGTGCTTCGCGCCACAACGGCGTGCACTTTTTCGACACTTTTTCGACATCTGAACCTCCAAAAGTGGTCCGAGCATGGTGTGTTTTGTACATTTTGACTTGGAAATGTGCTTCGCGCCACAACGGCGTGCACTTTTTCGACATCTCAACTTCCAAAAGTCATCCGACACTGAGGTGTTTTGTACATTTTGACTTCAAAATGTGCTTCGCGCCACAACGGCGTGCACTTTTTCGACATCGCAACTTCCAAAAGTGGTCCGACCATGGTGTGTTTTGTACATTTTGACTTGGAAATGTGCTTCGCGCCACAACGGCGTGCACTTTTTCGACATCTCAACTTCCAAAAGTGGTCCGGACCTGAGGTGTTTTGTACCTTTTGACTTGGAAATGTGCTTCGCGCCACAACGGCGTGCAATTTTTCATCGCTCCTGGCCAGCTGGCTCCGCACCCGCCGCTTTAGCGAGCCTACTTTTCGACCCTCCGGAGCCACAAATCATTGGAAAAACACAGTGTTTCGCGACTTTCCTACCTTTTCGCGCATCTGCATCTTCTTTCTTCTGATCTTGTCTCTTCTGACTCTTCTCACCTCTGCTTTTCAACTGTCCATATTGTCGGAAGTTTCACTTCTAAACTTCCTTCGATAATTAATGACATTTTTAAGCCACTTGCCTTGCGATAGCAGGATATTCTTGGCCAGCAGCTCGGAGCAGCCAGCCATGCCGCCACCCGAGGCCTTTTGGATCACAGTTTGTGGCACAAACTCACGGTGATTTGAAAGTGGTGATGGTGGATGATGGTGGGGGGTTCACCTTGGAAATGCGTGCTGGGCCATGATGGGCCATGGGCCAATGATGGCCAATGTGAGGGCCACTGAAACATGGATGAGCTTCAGGTTTGGTGTTAATCGCAGTGTTTGAAGCCCTGTTTTTTTTGCAAGCCGGAATGGAAGTCCATGCCACAAATGCTTTCATCAGAGATCCGAAAAAGGGAATTATACATACTAGGCCCTAGGCACCAACTAATGGTTATAGAACGCGAATCAGATTATCACTGATTGTTTTTTGGTCTTTTGATGTGCCTCTTAGTGCCGAACAGTTCGTGGCACCTGCCATCCACAAAGGCTTGGCATGATTGTGGATCTGTATTTGAAATAGAGGTCCACAAAAATGTCCTGATTGCAGAGAAGGTCACAATTTGTTTGATCGAACGATGGAGATGCCACAGCTTGATGAAACATCATGGAGGAATATGGAGGATGGATGAGGATGGTCTCTGGATGGTTTCTGGATGTTTTCTGGACAACACCCAATAGTTGCCAGCATCCAGATCTTGGTCACTCAAATATCAAAATTATTGATTGCTCACCGGGGCTTCTTGGCGAGTGAGATCAATAATCTCACTCGGCAAAAATCCCCGTCGCATCGATTCCACAGAGCCGTGACGAACGCGTTGTGCTGACTTTATCAGATTGCGGAGCCAGATCACAGAATTCGAAAGGTAAGATGGTCTGATTTGTGATTGGGGGTACAGGTCGAAGATTGCTTGAGCGAAGTTTAGCCAAAAAGCAGCGAGCAGGGTTTTCCTGCCGTTAATGATCCCAAGTTGGGTGCTAATGTCGCCCTGTCCCTGTGCCAATGAGCGTCGACATTTCTAGAGTCAACTTGCTTCAGCTGTGAAAGAAGCTACAGCAATCATGTCCGAGCATGCAGAGTGCTTGTATCATGCTTGGAGCTGCAACACTGACTAGATTGAGCTGACGAAACAAATCCTGCAGCTTCCGGCTCAACAGCGCGTTCAAGCAATTTGTTCTGTCGGCTGAAAAAGAAGCCCAGAGAAAGAAAGACTGACAATGCTGACACAGAACATGTCTGGAGTGAGCTATGTTGCGGACCATTCCATGAGGCAGCTGCAGCTCCAAGCTGTGACACAGTGAGACTCACAGTGAGACTCACAGTGAGACTCACAGTGAGACTTGCGTGTTTTTTTTCCCGAACAATGCAGGTCTGGTGCCTGTGCTTACGGAAGCACCTTGGAAAAAAATGGCACAGGTGACAGTGGTGCAACTGATCCCAAATGAGGTTTAGTCTGCGATTTTTTCATGCAAGGCTACAAGCCAGCGCTGCAAATCCAACAATATCATCTACCCCACTCGGAGGGACCTATGCCAACGTGCAGACCTTACCACCGTTCAGATTGAATTGAGTTTGTTTGCTGACTCTTTGAACAGTTGGATTCCTAGAGTGGTTTTTTCCTTCTGCTATTCGTCAAGAGGTATACGCATTTGATGCAGCCTGCCGCCGCTCCCTGCATGACTGGTGCTGTCAACTTTAAAACGATGAAGCTCAGCATGTCAGCATGTTGCATGCACGCAGCAACCTCTTTGAATCTGCAGGAATGAGTCTGCCCCCTTGACGGGTGGACTCCATGGACCGACGGCACATCTCCCCCTCCCACCTCCGCACCTTGGACGCAAGAACTCAATCTGTCTTGCGAGATGATGTTTTTGTTTCAGTATTCAAGATGAACTCTGAGGACTCTCTTGACCAGCAGCAAGCCACCAACCCGGCTCGAAGAAGACAAGGAAGATATGCAGGTGAGAGTGACCATCCACAGCGTCGAAAGCTGCCAATTCCAGGAATTCCCAACTTCCAAGACAACCCGCGAAGTTTCACCTGTCAGCAGTCCACTGGGTGTCTCAAGTGTTGCACTTGCTGGCCATTTATAACATGTTATAACATGTTATAACCCAGTCAGTTTCGCGACACTTGGAGCGTAAAACCAGATACTGCTTGATGCAAAAGAGCATTGAAGGAGTCTGACGATGAAAAAAGTGGCGCGGAAGACAAGCCTGGCCCTCCAGAAAGTCTAGTGCAACGTTGTGCAGAATTTTCTGAACCCCTGTGTTTTCCCGTCCATTCCCATTGAGTGACCTTGGGCGCTCAGGGGTCGGAGCGAGGACTACATCTTTTGTGGGGTAGACCTCCAGCCAGTGTTGCCAGTGGCCTGATCCCCAGGGGATCTACTCAGAAGCAGACGTGTCTGGTAATTGATAGTTGATGATGCAATGACATGATGGCTGGAGGCACTCGCTGTGTCAACTGCCCGGCCCTCAGAATGTGATGAGTGCTACAGTCACCGGAGCTTCTGCATCCTGTAGTAGTCACTCTCAATCTTCAAACGCAGATTCATGCAGCTCGAGGTGATCGGGGGACTCTGTATGCTCCTGGTTCAGATCCCCATGCTGTCCAGATTCACCTTCTTGGACCAGGCTACATACTTTATTATAGCTGCATGTCATGGAACGGTTTCTCATCTTTTTCACATGCTTTTCTTTTCTGGCTTCAGGTGTATCTATCTGCGAGCTTTGCAGTGCTTTATGTCGTTGTGATGGGTTGCATGGGGTGCCTTGGTTCAACATAGCTGGGCGAAGGCATCATGGTCACAGTATTGCTACGTTGACCTGTCAGGTACTGCGCCTTCATAGATCCCGGGCAGGTCAAAAAGACCCGCAACACCAAAGTTGGTGCCATGGACATTGAGGAGGCTCCAGACCAACCTTCACGCAGAATTGGAAGTCAGAAATCGCATCAAATCGTTGCATATTGTCACTATTGGTCAGGGGATGCCACGGCGCGCATATAAGCATTGCCCTCAGCCGCCCCAGAGTGGAAGGAAAGGAGTTCTGGGTTTTCAGTAGCGATGCACCTTGAACTTGTCGGAACCGCGAGGTCATGGCAATATCCCCGCGCAATCCGGCGCTACGACCACTATTGTGCTCTTGTTTGCAATCGGTGCCTCATGGCAAGGGAATGAAGGTTTTTGCCTTGCTCCTTGGTGAACCTGATATTATTGATACTTATGGACATATATGGACATCATATACAGTAAATTGCCAAATTATCATAAATGATCTAATATCAAATATACAATGATATACAATGTCTAATGTCCAAAATACAATCTAGATATATCATAATATATTAATATAATATATGTAGAATGTGATATATTATATGCAAGTTAGATATACGTACGCACACATATATATCACATACATCATATACATACGTATATATGACTGTCTAGTGTTTGGCAGGCCTGGGTGGACAGTGGTCATTCCTTGGTGGTTGGTTTAATAAGGAGAAACCAATGCCAATTTTGGCTCAAGTAAATATTGATCCAAAATAGCAGCATTGTTTTCCTTGGACGGGAGGTAGCTGGTCTCGTGGTAGTGCCCACTGAATGGCCAGCGTAATCCCTGGGGTACATGTTGCTATGCACCGCGGCCTGGATGGACTTCTCCAACTACGTGCGCAGTCTTCTTCATGCGGGGCGAACTGCCGAGGCGCGCCTTCTTTGGGAGTCTGTTGTGGAAGTCATCCATAATGGCACTAACCCAAATGTGGAGGTTTTGGGAATCCCAGAGTTGCCTGGGGTGTGCAGAATCCCCTGCACGGAGTCACCATGTGTGCGATGTGATACCAGGAGAGGAGGCTTTCAGTTCCCTTTCGTTGGTATCTGGACCAGGACGGCTGTTTTGGCCTGAGCAGGTGATACGGCCCAGTCTGTATGGGAACGGTACCATGCAGGCAGGGAAACTTTTGAGCTACTGCGCTGCAGAGAGTGGCCTCGGGCGTCACCCGTGAGCAGCTCCTTCCACGCCATGTCGGCGGAGCCCTTGCGAGGTTGGCCCTGTGTCGTGACGGCATCACGATGCAGGAGCTTTTCGAACTATGGAGGTCATGGCAGCAGGGCAGCTGTACCTGGGTGGAATGTCGGCTGTGCTGGGTCCCAACGTTCACATCCTGCCCAACGTGTGGAGGAGCAGTCTGCAAGGTATGCAGACGAGGAGGAGACTTCTGCAGATTGTGACCTTGCCTATGCCTTCGAGAACTACCAGGACGCTATGTCAGCGGGGGGCCATGCTCTTGCGGCACAATGGGCCTCAGCCCGGTCCAGTGGCTCGGGTTCAGCAAGAGATAAGGTTCCTAAGCCGACCCTGAAGCCGATGATCCAGAGGCGGCAGGGAGTGACCCTGTCGACCAGTCGATATGGCCCTGATGCAGTGGTGCAGCGGGTCGAATCACTTGCACAGTGTTTTGAAGAAATGTCTGTGCAGCGGCCGGCCCACAAGGTGACCGAGGCTCGTCTGGCGGAGTGGCGGAAGCAGTGCAGCGACTGTCACAACAGAAGGTCACCCAGGCCGACAGCCAGACCATCATCAATGCAATCCACACCTGGAAGGAACTGGCACACTTCCAGGAAGACAGGGGCCTGGAGGTGATCGAAGATCTGGATTTAGCTTCGTTCATTCAGGAAGGCACAGATGGGCCAGTGAGGGCCCTTGCCTCTCTGAAGTGGCTCAACAAGGCTGGAACCATGGGATGGACCCTCACCAACATTCAGATCATCGCTGGTCGCCATCGTGCAGGAGGCGCCTCGGCATTGATCAGGGCAGTGATGATGGGTGAAACCTTCGAGGAGGCCTCAGACTGGATAGCCCAGAGGATGTGCCGGGCTTTTGCAGGGACAGAGAAGCGGCCAAGTGGCTACAAGAAGCTGTGAAGAACACCAAGCGGAGGGACCGCTGGCCGCGCCCATCGGGCTGCCTTGCGACACCAAGGAGTGCACTCCATCTGCAGGGCTTCAAGCTGGTGCCCCTTTGCATGCATCGCGCTTGACGGACCCGATGTTCACCGAGGATGGCGACGAGGCGGTGGCTTGGGAGCAACCGTGGTGCAGAGCATGCCTTGCACGTGCCCCAGCTTCATGGATGCCATGTGACGCGGGTTATGAGTGATTTTAGCAGAGCAGGGCGAGTGGGGCCACCTGAAAGCAGGGAGGCATCACTTACAACCTTTTTCTGTAGGCTAAGAGCTTAGAGAGGTATTAATTCATTCATAGGATGTCCATTCCATATGGGTCAAGGTAACTTGGCAGGATCAGAACCTCGGATAACAGCTCACGTCGGAGGAATGCGAGGAGGATAATCCAGGGTCCTACCAGTGCAGCTGCATGGTTCCTTTGCTGAAGAGTTCAGCTAACAAGGGTTAGCTAGGGTAGCAGCCCATGTCAGTAATCATTTAGCACCTTTCTTTTCAGGCTTTTTAGGTTCTTCCCTTAGGCATATCGAACCTGATGTCAGTTCGAGAGAGCCGGGGAGGGGCGTACAACCGTCTCTAGGGTGAGTCGGGAACTATCCAAGAGGATGTTGTGTGTTTTCAACCTGTGGAAGTTAAGATGCTGGTGCATGCTGGTGCATGCTGGTGCATGCTGGTGCATGCTGGGGCATGCTGGGGCATGCTAGCTCATGCTGGCGCATGCTGGTGCATGCTGGTGCATACTGGCGCATGCTGGTGCATGCTGGGGCATGCTGGTGCATGCTGGTGCATGCTGGTGCATGCTGGTGCATGCTGGTACATAATGGTGCATGCTGGTGCATGCTGGTGCATGCGGGTGCATGCGGGTGCATGCGGGTGCATGCTGGTGCATGTTGGTGCATGCTGGTGCATGCTGGTGCATGCCGGTGCATGCTAGTGTATGCTGGTGCATGCTGGTGCATGCTGGTGCATGCTGGTGCATGCCGGTGCATGCTGGTGCATGCTAGTGTATGCTGGTGCATGCTGGTGCATGCGGGTGCATGCTGGTGCATGCCGGTGCATGCTGGTGCATGCTGGTGCATGCGGGTGCATGCGGGTGCATGCGGGTGCATGCGGGTGCATGCGGGTGCATGCGGGTGCATGCGGGTGCATGCTGGTGCATGCTGTTGCATGCTGGTGCATGCTGGTGCATGCTGGTGCATGCTGGTGCATGCTGGTGCATGCCGGTGCATGCCGGTGCATGCTGGTGCATGCCGGTGCATGCTGGTGCATGCCGGTGCATGCTGGTGCATGCTGGTGCATGCCGGTGCATGCCGGTGCATGCTGGTGCATGCTGGTGCATGCTGGCGCATGCTGGTGCATGCTGGTGCATGCTGGTGCATGCCGGTGCATGCTGGTGCATGCCGGGGCATGCCGGGGCATGCTGGTGCATGCTGGTGCATGCTGGTGCATGCTGGTGCATGCTGGTGCATGCTGGTGCATGCTGGTGCATGCTGGTGCATGCTGGTGCATGCTGGTGCATGCTGGTGCATGCTGGTGCATGCTGCATGGTGCATGCTGGTGCATGCTGGCATGCATGTGTATGCTGGTGCATGCTGGTGCATGCTGGCGCATGCTGGTGCATGCTGGTGCATGCTGGTGCATGCTGGTGCATGTTGGCGCATGTTGTTGCATGCTGGTGCATGTTGGTGCATGCTGGTGCATGCTGGTGCATGCCGGTGCATGCTAGTGTATGCTGGTGCATGCTGGTGCATGCTGGTGCATGCTGGTGCATGCTGGTGCATGCTGGTGCATGCTGGTGCATGCTGGTGCATGCCGGTGCATGCTGGTGCATGCCGGTGCATGCTGGTGCATGCCCGGGCATGCCGGTGCATGCTGGTGCATGCTGGTGCATGCTGGTGCATGCTGGTGCATGCTGGTGCATGCCGGTGCATGCTGGTGCATGCCCGGGCATGCTGCATGCTGGTGCATGCTGGTGCATGCTGGTGCATGCTGGTGCATGCTGGTGCATGCTGGTGCATGCTGGTGCATGCTGGCGCATGCTGGTGCATGTTGGCGCATGCTGGTGCATGCTGGCGCATGCATAAAGAAAAAGATCCCTAGCGGCACTAGGGGTTAACTTTAGCCTTGACGACGTTATCGTTAAGGGGCTTATCCAAGAGAAGATAGCCAATCTTGAGGAATTTCGGTTTTTCTTTCATGATGGAGCCCAAGTGGAAACTTGGGTTACCAAACTCGGAGTAACCGAGGACAAGATGGTGCAGATCGCCAGGCTGAGGAGAGCCTGGGCAGCGGTCTCACTCTTTTACCAAACAGCTGAGCAGGACCGGTCTAAGGTTCAGACCACCGACGTGGATAGCATGCTTAACGAGAGTGAGCTGCGGATTCCAAGACGGCCTGCTGGCGGAGGTACCGCTTGAAGTTCCCAACCGAGGTCCATCCAGCGGATACGACTGGCTCCAGGGTGAGTCGGGAACTATCCAAGAGGATGCTATGTGTGTTCAACCTTTGGAAAGTCAAGACATTACAATTTCAGTTGACAACCAACCAGAAGAAGCGTAAGCTGGGTGAGAACCTATACACCGAGGAAGTGGATGAAGATGAGCCGTGCCAGCACAACGTGGAATCATACCCTGGACCGCCTCTACACCCTGCTGCTGGCGTATGCAATTGCAGGAGTTGCACCACCACCTGGTATGGCACCAGATGCCACCAAGGAGTCGACCTTGGGGGCAGACTCAGCGGAGTTTGCAGCAGTACCTCTGGACGTGTGCATGACCTACTGGTTTAGGGCAAAGAGGACGTGTTACCAGGTGCACCCTTCCAAGAGGATGGCATGGCTACAGGCACGAGACCAAGAAGAGCGAGCTGAGTGGACTTCTCGTTTCAGAGAGAGCACCTTGACCCTGGGCGTTATCATCAAAGAAGTTTTTCAGGCACGGGATGTGCACTGGATCATCCAACGTGGCGGCACCTTCACCGGGCAACAAAGTGGCACCCTCTTCTACATCTCCGAGTAAGCTCACCATGGGCAAGGCCATCAATGGTAAGCGAGTAGCCAAGGTGATAAGGGATGGCACAACCTTATGCCAAGGCTTCCAGCGTGCGGATTGCAAGCAGAAGGGCAAGTGCACCAATGGCGCGCATCGATGCGGTGTCATTACCAAGGGCGACAGGGTCTGCGGCGCATCTGGGCATGGGGCTCACACGTGCCGGGCCAACGTCAGAGAGTGAAGGGGCCCCGAAGAGGAGGCGGCAGCCTCGTCAGGGGTCGTTTTCCCACCTATGCCGCCACGACCCCCGCTTGCAGCCGACATCATGAGCGGGCCGGGGGCACCGTTCAGCAAAGCACTGTTGTGGTGTGGATGGAGAGTCATGCCCATTGACATCTTGCTGGACCCCACTCATGACCTCAGTGATGCAACCCGCCAAGAACTCCTGAGTGTGCAGCTGCGAGAGGCGGACTGTATCATGGCTGCATTGGACTGCTCAACCAAGTCCATGGCTAGAGAGATACCCATGCACTTCGACGGCGGCAGACCTAGCCCCAAGCCACTGCGCTCTAATGACCACCCAGAGGGCATCCCAGGGCTGAACCAGAGAGACGCAGCTCGAGTGGAGCGAAATGACAAGGCAGCTGACTTCGTCCTGGAAGAGATCCAGGCGATGGTGCAGCGAGGCGGCGCTACGATCAGGGAGAACCCTGGCCGGAGCCTCCATTGGGAGTTACCCAAGGAGAAGGAGTTGATGGACTCAGGGCAGTTCTGGGAGACAGAGTATTCGGCCTGTGTTTTCCAGTCAGCCCGGTGCAAGTACCAGAAGCTGCGGCACAATGTCCTCGAGATCTCGCAGTGGCCCCGAGCTTTATGCGCTCACACGCATGCCAGCCACGAATGGAAACCATGGTCCGAGAACGGCCAACGGGTATACCCTTCAAAGGAAGAGGCAGAATACTCCGCCGGATTGGCTTTTGCCCTAGCAGTGTCACTCTCCTGGTGGGCAGTGCGAGTAGCAAAAGCTGTGCTTCATGTACCTCGGATGCCACCTATGGAGACGGCGGGCCGCCGCGAACATTGGTTACAGCTGCACCCACAGTCTATGCGGAGCTGGGCAATGGCACCATTGGCTATCCTGCTGGGTTTGGAGCCACCACACCCACAGGAGCGAGCAAGAGTCCCTAGGCGAGACAGAGTAGCCAACCTGCTTCATGAAGGGCAATTGCCAGAGGGGGCCATCTATGTAGGACAAGGACATCATTCACATCGGCTCCCTACCACATGTTGGAAGCCCCCCTTTGTGGCTGGTCATGACTGTGCTCCCGATGAAGTGATGCCCTTGTACATAGACCACATCAAGCGCAACTTCTACCAGGACCTTCATTCCCTCTTGGGGAAGACTTTAGTCTGTGATTGTGCTGAAGAGGAGCTTTGCGAGGCTGATGTTCTGGCCGGATTGGTTTTTGAAGTTACTAGCCCAAGTGCATCGGCCCCTCACCCGAGGGCAGCTGGAATACCACCCAGAAAGGTCGTGCGTGGGCCTAAACGGGGCAGAGTGGCCCTGGCAGCACTGCAAGCACCGACACTGGCCAGTTCTTCAGTGGTGCGATGGACGCAGGAGGCTGTGATTACGACTTTTCGGAAACTGTTTCCAGCAGATGGGTTTTTGGGCTTCCGTTTTCCTATGATCGAGGACCTCTTGAACCAACACCCCCTTTTGCAGCTATGTGCAATGGCGTGAGGCACAAGGATTGGAGTGGGATGGACCTCTCAATCCTTCGGGGGGTCTGGAGTGACCAGACTCAGGCAGAGGCGCACTGAGGGCAAGCAAGCAGGGAGCCTTAACCATCGGGCGGCGCTACCGCCTCTCTTGCCATTTGGGCTGGACCCAGACGAGCACTTCGAGGCAGCTTGCATCATGGGCCAATACTGAGAGATCGCCTGTCTCAGACACCGACCTTCAATTTGCAGCCTATCTGTATGCCAGGGAAAAGGATTCCTTGAGTTCATGGAGGAGAAGGGCACTGGGCATCCTGCGCGGGCTGAAACGGCGATGGACACCAGTGACGGACAAGTTGCCATCTCTCCAAACAGACTCCATTGCGGGCGTGACCACCAAGAGAGACTTGGGGTTGACTGCCTTGCTGGTGGTGATGACCAAGTGGGGAGATACCTATTATCTATTTGGTCTCACTGCTGGGTTGCCTGCAGTAGGCACTGCTCCTTGCTACAACATTTTCCCGGCGTAATCTGGAAGCATCATCACCCTGGCCGAGGTGGTCGAGGATACAGATGATCACAACCGGGCCATTATTGCCAAGCTCAGGCCGGGCCTTCATGACGATTTTCTGTTGTCACAGAGCTTGGTGGATGCGGACAAGGGATTCGGCACCTATCCCATGACCTGGTCAGAGCTTCTACGGACCACACAGGGGAATTCTTTCCGGCTCATCCCACGATGTGTGATCGTGCAACCCAGCGGCAAGAAACGTATTATTGATGATGCAGCAGTTGGTGGCCAGTCAGCACTTTCGTCCGACTACAACAAGCTGGTTCTCTGCAGTGCGCTTAGGCCAGCCCAGCATGTCGCAGCCATCGCCAGCTGGATGACCCAGAGTGACTGGGACCATCACATGGCATCCGACCACTTTGAGAGTGGTGGGGAGGATTGGCCGGATGCTTACTGACACAGCCCGATCTCCAGAGAGGAGAGCCTGGGTTGCGTTGTGGTTTGGTGGCATCACGAATGGCAACAACCAGCGTTCCAGCTCTACAACTCTTTGCTGTTTGGCCTTCCTTTGGCAGTCACGAGCTTCAACCGCCATTCAAAGTTTGTGGAAGCACTGGGACGTCGTCTTCTTGCCTGCTTGGTATCGATGTATTTTGATGATGCAAACATCGTTGATTGGGCCAGCTCCAAAAGGGGCATCGCAGATGGCTTTTGTGCAGCTCAACGAGCTCCTTGGCACCCCTTTTGCGGAAGAGAAGCACCAGCCAGTGTCAAGCCAAGGACTTTTCCTGGGCCTTGACCATGACATGTCCCACCTGAGCTCTGCAGGCTCCATCAGTTTTTGGCCACGGCAACGACTCACGGACAAGATCAAGACTTTGATACGGGATTGCCGTTCCTCAGCTCAACTGCACTCAGGTACAGCCTCCAAGATCTACGGCATGATGAATTTCCTAGAACAAGGCACCTATGGTCGCATCGGAGCCCAAGGGCTAGCACCCATCAAAGAGAGACAGTATGAGAAGGGCGTCGTCTGACACCTCGTATTTTAAAGATTTTTGAAGTCATCGAGGCGATACTTCGGGACAAACCCAAGCATCAATTCTTCATTTTTCCGCCCCCTTGCCTACGGTTTGTAGGTGCGTCGGATGCAGCCCTAGAGTGTCCAGGGCAGGGCTCCGAGGGTTTTTGTATAGTCTGGATGGATCATCCTGGTGCCACTAGGGAGGCTTTCATCGCAGACCTGCCACCAGCAGTGTATGACCTGTGGGAACCAGGTGATCGCAAGATTGCACAACTGGAGATGGTTGTCATCTTGCAGGCATTGGTCTGTAGACCGGACCACTTTCGCGAGCGACGCGGAGTGTGGTTTATTGACAACGTGGCGGTTCTTATGACACTGATCAAGGGACGAAGTGATTCCCCAGATCTTGAAGTCATGAGTGGCATAATCCACGCATTGCTTTTTGCATATAAGACCTGGATCTTTTGGGAAGGGGTCCCTTCCAAAAGTAACTGGACTGATTCGATCAGCCGGTTAGGATGGAATGATCCATGGTTCAAGTCTAATGGTTTCACAGCGCAGCTGACACCTTTTCCAGCCATTCTCTGGCGGCTTCCTATCGCGGCCATCATCCGTGCGGCCGAATTTCTTTAAATGCATTGGGACTAAGTGCGTTGGGTGTGAATTGATATCTGGAAGTGTCCAGTATCTGAACCTGACTGAAACAGGATGCCTCCATCAGCTGGGCTGATTGATCTATAGGCATACCCAATGCATTATCCTGTAGGAATACAGGTTGAAAGACCAGAGAGAATGGAGAGAGAGAAAAGGTTGAGTGCACCTGCGTTTGTGAGGGTTAGAGACTAACCTGATGACTTATTCCCCAACCTTTAAGGAATGTATGACTGTCTAGTGTTTGGCAGGCCTGGGTGGACAGTGGTCATTCCTTGGTGGTTGGTTTAATAAGGAGAAACCAATGCCAATTTTGGCTCAAGTAAATATTGATCCAAAATAGCAGCATTGTTTTCCTTGCCCTCCCTAAATCAGGGATTTTGACCCACCCTGTTATTAGGACCCCGGTGGGGTCTCCTCATAACTTGTAGTCTGCGCTGCAGATGGGGTCTTTTAGCACAGGTCTGTGAATACCTATAGATTGGAGGAGGTACTGTTCCAGCGGGTGTGAATTGATATCTGGAAGTGTCCAGTATCTGAACCTGACTGAAACAGGATGCCTCCATCAGCTGGGCTGGTTGATCTATAGGCATACCCAATGCATTATCCTGTAGGAATACAGGTTGAAAGACCAGAGAGAATGGAGAGAGAGAAAAGGTTGAGTGCACCTGCGTTTGTGAGGGTTAGAGACTAGCCTGATGACTTATTCCCCAACCTTTAAGGAATGTATATATATATATATACACACCATAGATATCGTTTCATTATTGTTTGTTTTCCTTACTGATATCGCAAGGCAAGTGGCTAAAGAATGTGATTGGCCAGCAGCTCAGAACAGAATGATGTGCAAGTGCAGGGCAACACTTGCGTCACAAAACTAGCCATGCCTCCAGCGAATTCCCGAGGCCTTTCAAACCACCGTGAGTTTGTGGTGACGGTGGGGGGTCAAGACCTTGGAAATGCGTGTTGGGCCATGGACCAATGTGAGGACAAACGAAACATGGATGAGCTTCAGGTTTGGTGTTAATCGCAATGTTTGAAGCCCAGTCTTTTTGCAAGGCGGAATGGAAGTCCATGCCACAAATACTTTCATCAGAGATCTGAACAAGGGAACTATACATGTACATACCAGGGACCAACTAAAAGTGATCGAAGACGTAGCAAGTGATCGCTGATTGTTTTTTGGTCTTTTGCTGTGCCTCTTACGTGCGGAACGGTTCGTGGCACCTGCCATCCACAAAGGCTTGGCATAATTGTGGATCTTTATCTGGCAGTCTTGATTGCCGAGAAGGTGCACAATTGGTTTGATCGAACGATGGAGATGCCACAGCTTGATGGAACATCGTAGAGGAATATGGAGGATGGTTTCTGGATGGTTTCAGGACAACACCCACCAAATGCTGATTGCTTGCCAGGGCTTTTCTCTTAGTGCGATTTTTGTTGCGTCGATTCCCCAGAGCCGGGATGAATGCGTTGTGCTGACTTTATCAGATTGCGGAACCAGATTCAAAATTCAAAGGTGAGATGCTGTGATTGTGATTAAGGGTACAGGTCAGAGATTGGTCCCCTTGGATTTTACAAATGTTAGTATTGATGTTTACTCCTTTTCATATCTAGAAGGTTTGATGGGACATCATGATGAGTTTTCTCTGTCTATGGCTTCTCTTACTACGTGCCGAGGCTTCATCTGGGATATTCCATTGCTCTGCTGGCCATGGCTGGGTAAGACCCTCAATAGCTGCTTTTGTTGACGTCTCATCCTCTCACCAGCGCATCGTGCTGTAATCATGGGTTTGCCAAGGCCTATTTTGAAGATCCACGTCGGGTTGATCTCAAGGCGCGTTCTGGGCAACTTGCAAAGAGTCGCATCATGTTGGTAGACTTCGAATTCTTGTACTTGCTCGGAAAGGAACGAGACGGCCCAAGAGTGGAAGAAGAAGGAGCATTACGTCGTCCCTGCCTTAAGATTCGTTTTCCTCAAAGTGTTTCACATCCTTCAACATGTTCCGCCGGCCCACTTTGGGAGCCCAGATACAGGTTCTGGGGCCTTGGGGGGTAATTCGCTCATGGTGTAAGCTGGTTGGTGTGAAAGCTGGTCGGTGCAAAAGCTGCTTAGTGCAAAAGCTAGTTGGTGCAAAGGCTAGTGGTGTGAAAGCTGATTTGTGAAAAGTTGATCGAGGAAGATTGTCGGTGCAAAAGGTGGTTGCTGTAAACATATAGTTGGCGGAAAAACTTGTTGGTATAAAAGCTCACTAGTAAAAGCTCGATGCACAGAAGCTAGTCGGTGCAAATCCTGGCTGGTTGAAGCTAATCGGTTTGAAGCAGCTCCCGGTGTAAATGCTGGTATTTGGGGTGCTGTCAGCTCCGTGACCAGCAAAAACACCTTTGTATTACAGAGTTTTGCCGTTTTCAAACCCTTGTAAAAAAGGAAGCAGCACCGGGAGGAATTGATTTGGCAGCAATTGCTTTTCTGGGTTTATGAACATCCCGGTGGGCAAGAACGGTTTTGTTCACGCATCCAAGAAGAAAGAAAGGAATGAAGCAAAGCTTCAGAGGAGATGGAGGTTTCCCCCCTTCGATTCGCACTATATTACTATATCATATTCATACGTATAGATCATATATCATATTACACGTACAATATATGTACTGATACTTATATGTACTGATACTTACTTATATGTACTGACACTTATAACATCTTGTATATATATATATACACACCAATATTATCATACATCATATATCATATATCATACAACATCATACAACATACATAATACATCATCATACATTATATATAATATTAATACTTATATGTACTGACACTTATATATACACACCCATATTATCATACATCATATATCACATATCATACAACATACATAATACATCATCATACATCATGCATGACATATCATATCAAATATCGTACACACACACACGCATATATATATATACGTATATATATATAAATATGTACATACACACACACACATATATATATATATACATGTATATATACATACATATATATATATGTATATATATATATATATTATTATCACCATTTTATTGGTTCAATCATAATGTTGCCTTCTAAGTGTGTTCATTTCGGGTCCTGCTAGGCCAACAACACCACCATTGGTGACAACATTCCTGTGGAGGAACTGGATGATGATGAGTAGCTCCAGCATGTTGACCTTGTTTTCAGTCATCCTTTCTTAAAACACTATTCCTGTGATTTTCCAGGTCTTTATTTTTCATTTCCATGATTTTGGAGTTCCGAGATCTTTGGAGTCTAGGCACCTGCTTTTTGGAGATATTGCAGTGTGTGGCATATTGCTTGTTTGCATCGGACCCGTGCAGAAAGAACAGTTGTTGCACCTTCCGAATTTCGGCTTGAAGGATGACAGATAAGGAAATGCAAAGAGGTCGAGACCGTGAAGCATTTTTGATTCACTTCACTCGAATCCACAGACTGGCCTGGCCAGATACAACGACATCTTCGACCGCGATGCTTTTGTGTATGATCGCACCAGGACTTGACAGCAGCATCACAGTCCAGTCTCTGTCAAGTTTTTTCCACTTGAAGCATCCCTCATTGATTCGCAATGGGCACATCAGAGCTTGCCAGGAACCCTTTTGACAACGGGAGATTCACAAACTGCTGGAACTTTTGGTGCCAGCCCCGTTGGCCTGCTGCCAGGGGCTTACTTCTATGCCACGCTATGCGTTCCCAGCCAATGTTTGCATGTCACAAAGCTGCAGTATGTCACAAGTGTATACTGTATGCGAGTGCTGGAATGCACCTTACACATGCCTTCTATAAACTCGCGTTGTTCAAAGCTGTCTTCAATGTCTTCGGTCCAAACAAAGCTTGGCTTTGGGTTGGTTCCCAGGATGCCAAGGGCGAGTTCTGAGCAAGTGAAGAACTCCATGTGTGCCTCCGTGGACTCGATATGACTCCATGGACTGGACATGTCTCACATGTCCCGTACTGTAATGTATTTGTCTGCGGCTCAAAGTTGTGATGCCTACTGACCCACAGAACTGGTCATGTTCAGTGTTAAATTTAAATCATTTGGATTTTTCTGAAAATATCTGAAAATAGGGTACCACCCGAAAGAAAATAATGTAAATAATATCATTTTCCCATGACCATGGCCATTTGGAGTATCCCCACTTTCAGACAGTCCAATTTGGGGCCAACATTTTAGTGTAAGACAATCGGGTCAGGATTCTTGTGTTGATTCGTTGAGCGCTGCTCAATTTGAGCCATACTATATGTAATATATGTAATATATATAGGCATTGATTGCATTTGGCTGAAAAACTCAAAGCGAAGTTCAGCCAAATAGTCGTGAGCAGGGTTTTCCTGCCGTTAATGATCCCAAGTTGGGTGCTAATGTCGCCCTGTCCCTGTGCCAATGAGCGTCGACATTTCTAGAGTCAACTTGCTTCAGCTGTGAAAGAAGCTACAGCAATCATGTCCGAGCATGCAGAGTGCTTGTATCATGCTTGGAGCTGCAACACTGACTAGATTGAGCTGACGAAACAAATCCTGCAGCTTCCGGCTCAACAGCGCGTTCAAGCAATTTGTTCTGTCGGCTGAAAAAGAAGCCCAGAGAAAGACTCCACCATGCTGACACCGAACATGTCTGGAGTGACTCCAGACATGTTCGGTGTCAGCATGGTGGAGTCTTTCTCTGGGCTGGAGTGAGCTATGTTGCGGACCATTCCATGAGGAAGCTGCAGCTCCAAGCTGTGACACAGTGTGAGGTTCACAGTGAGACTCACAGTGAGACTTGCTTCATTTTTCCTGAACAATGCAGGTCTGCCGCCTGCGCTTACGGAAGCGCCTTGGAAAGAATTTGGCACAGGTGAAAGTGGTGCGACTGATCCCAAATGAGGTTTAGTCTGTGATATTTTCATTCAAGGCTGCAAGCCAGCGCTGCAAATCGGACAATACGACCGTATTGTCCGATTTGCAGCGCTGGCTTGTAGCCTTGAATATACCAGTATAACTGGTATTGTCCGATTTGCAGCGTCACTCACAGGGACCTATGCCAACGTGCAGACCTTACCACCGTTCAGATTGAATTGAGTTTGTTTGCTGACTCTTTGAACAGTTGGATTCCTAGAGTGGTCTTTTCCTTCTGCTATTCGTCAAGAGGTATACGCATTTGATGCAGCCTGCCGCCGCTCCCTGCATGACTGGTGCTTTCAGCTTTATAACGATGAAGCTCAGCATGTCAGCATGTTGCATGCATGCAGCAACCTCTTTGAATCTGCAGGAATGAGTCTGCCCCCCTTGACGGGTGGACTTCATGGACCGACGGCACGTCTCCCCTTCCCACCTACGCACCTTGGCCGCAAGAACTCAATCTGTCTTGCGAGACAAGATTTTTGTTCAGAAGGGGACACCATGGGAGTGCGGTTTTTCACTGCATTCTGCAACCACTGACACTGCACATCTTTGCAACCACTGCATCTGCAATGGTTCTCTCACTGCTTTGCAACCATTGACAATTTCTGCTTGGTTGCTTCAAGCGAGCTTGTATTGAGGACTCTCTTGACCAGCAGCAAGCCACCAACCCAGCGCGAAGATGACAAGGAAGGTATGCAGGATATGGTCTTTAGTCTTTAGTCAGAATGACCATCCATAGACGCGAAAGCTACCAATTCTAGGAATTCCAAACTTCCGAGACAACCCGCGAAGTTTCACCTGTCAGCAGTTCACTGCCTCTGCGCCCTGTGCCGAAGAGGGTTGGTTGGACGATGAACAAGTTTTGTCGTCGTCAAGCCACCCTTCTTCGGCACAGGACTCCTTCAATACTCTTTGCAGCTCCAAGTGTTGCGAAACTGACTCGAGAAAGTCGAGTCTAGTACAGCGTTGTGCAGAATTATTTGAACCCCTGTGTTTCACCGTCCATTTCCATTCAGTGACCTTGGGCGCTTAGAGGTCCGAGCGAGGACCTTTTGTGGCGTAGCGGCGTAGACCTTAAGCCAGTGTTGACTGTGGCGGCGACCGCTGGCAATTTTGATTTGGGGTTGCTTTGATCCACAGGGGGATCTACTCACCGTACGTGTTGAACCTTGCGGCGATGGCGGCTGGAAGCACTTGCTGTTTCCACTGCCTGGCCATCAGAATGTGATGGGTTGCATGGGGTGCCTTGGTTCAACGCTGGGTGAACCTATCATGGTCGCAGTATTTCACAGTATTGCTACGTTGACGTCAAGGAATGTGCCTTAACAGATCCGGGGCAAGTGAGGAAGACTCGCAACACCACCATTGATATCGTTACATTATTGTCGTTTTCCTATGTTTTCCTTATATAATGATATCGCAAGATTCGCAAGGCAAGTGGCTTCAGATGGCTTCAGAATGTTATAATTAATGACATTTTTAAGCCACTTGCCTTGCGATAGCAGATGATAGCAGTATATATTGATATTATTGGCCAGCAGCTCAGAGCAGAAGGCAAAACCAGCCATGCCTCCTGCAAATTCCCGAGTCCTTTTGAATCACAGTTTGTGGCACCTCACGATGATTTGAAAGTGGTGATGGTGGGGGGTTCACCTTGGAAATGCGTGCTGGGCCATGGGCTGTGAGGGCCACTGAAACATGGATGAGCTTCAGGTTTGGTGTTAATCGCAGTATTTGAAGCCCAGTTTTTTTGCAAGCTGGAATGGAAGTCCATGCCACAAATGCTTTCATCAGAGATCCGAAAAAGGGAATTATACATACTAGGCCCTAGGCACCAACTAATGGTTATAGAACGCGAAACAGATTATCACTGATTGTTTTTTGGTCTTTTGATGTGCCTCTTAGTGCCGAACAGTTCGTGGCACCTGCCATCCACAAAGGCTTGGCATGATTGTGGATCTGTATTTGAAATAGAGGTCCACAAAAATGTCCTGATTGCAGAGAAGGTCACAATTTGTTTGATCGAACGATGGAGATTGCCACAGCTTGATGAAACATCATGGAGGAATATGGAGGATGGATGAGGATGGTCTCTGGATGGTTTCTGGATGTTTTCTGGACAACACCTAATAGTTGCTAGCATCCAGATCTTGGTCACTCAAATATCAAAATTATTGATTGCTCACCGGGGCTTCTTGGCGAGTGAGATCAATAATCTCACTCGGCAAAAATCATCAAAAATCCCCGTCGCATCGATTCCACAGAGCCGTGACGAACGCGTTGTGCTGACTTTATCAGATTGCGGAGCCAGATCACAGAATTCGAAAGGTAAGATGGTCTGATTTGTGATTGGGGTACAGGTCAAAGATTGCTTGAGCGAAGTTTAGCCAAAAAGCAGCGAGCAGGGTTTTCCTGCCGTTAATGATCCCAAGTTGGGTGCTAATGTCGCCCTGTCCCTGCGCCAATGAGCGTCGACACTTCTAGAGTCAACTTGTTTCAGCTGTGAAAGAAACTACAGGAATGATGTCCGAGCATGCTCGTGCTTGTATCATGCCTGGAGCTGCAACACTGACTAGATTGAGCTGACGAAGCAAATCCTGCAGCTTCCGGCTCAACAGCGCGTTCAAGCAATTTGTTCTGTCGGCTGAAAAAGAAGCCCAGAGAAAGAAAGACTCTGACAATGCTGACACAGAACATGTCTGGAGTGAGCTATGTTGCGGACCATTCCATGAGGCAGCTGCAGCTCCAAGCTGTGACACAGTGAGACTCACAGTGAGACTCACAGTGAGACTTGCTTGTTTTTTTCCCGAACAATGCAGGTCTGGTGCCTGTGCTTACGGAAGCACCTTGGAAAAAAATGGCACAGGTGACAGTGGTGCAACTGATCCCAAATGAGGTTTAGTCTGCGATTTTTTCATGCAAGGCTACAAGCCAGCGGTGCAGATCCAACAATATCATCTACCCCACTCGGAGGGACCTATGGCAACGTGCAGACCTTACCACCGTTCAGATTGAATTGAGTTTGTTTGCTGACTCTTTGAACAGTTGGATTCCTAGAGTGTTTTTTTCCTTCTGCTATTCGTCAAGAGGTATACACATTTGATGCAGCCTGCCGCCGCTCCCTGCATGACTGGTGCTTTCAGCTTTATAACGATGAAGCTCAGCATGTCAGCATGTTGCATGCACGCAGCAACCTCTTTGAATCTGCAGGAATGAGTCTGCCTCCTTGACGGGTGGACTCCATGGACCGACACCACGTCTCCCCCTCCCACCTACGCACCGTGGCCGCAAGAACTCAATCTGTTTTGCGAGACGATGTTTTTGTTTCAGTATTCAAGATGAACTCTGCTTCTTTTGTTGCTTTAAGCGAGCTTGTCTTGAGGACTCTCTTGACCAGCAGCAAGCCACCAACCCGGCGCGAAGAAGACAAGGAAGGTATGCTGTATATTAATGTATATTATACTTTTAATAAGAGTGATAATCCACTCAGCGTCGAAAGCTACCAATTCCAGGAATTCCAAACTTCCGAGACAGCCCGCAAAGTTTCACCTGTCAGCAGTCCACTGGGGGCCTCAAGTGTTGTGCAGCCCAGTCAGTTTCGCGACACTTGGAGGGTAAAATCAGATACTGTATTGCCTGATGTAAAGAGTATTGAAGGAGTCCTGTGCCGAAGAGGGATGGCTTGATGATGAGAAATTTGGCGCTGAAGACAAGCCTGGCCCTCGAGAAAGTCTAGTGCAACAGTGTGCAGAATTTTCTGCACCCTTTTTTAAAATATTTAGTGACCTTGGGCGCTCAGGGGTCCGAGCGAGGACTACACCTTTTGTGGGGTAGACCTCAAGCCAGTGTTGCCAGTGGCCTGATCCCCAGGGGATCTACTCAGCAGCAGACGTGTTTGGTAATTGATAGTTGATGATGCAATATGATGCAATGACATGATGGCTGGAGGCACTCGCTGTGTCAACTGCCCGGACCTCAGAATGTGATGAGTGCTACAGTCACCGGAGCTTCTGCATGCTGTAGTAGTCACTCTCAATCTTTAAACGCACATTGATACAGCTCGAGGTGATCGGGGGACTCTGTATGCTCCTGGTTCAGATCCCCATGCTGTCCAGATTCACCTTCTTGGACCAGGCTATATACTTTACAGCTGCATGTCATGGAACGGTTTCTCATCTTTTTCACATGCTTTTCTTTTCTGGCTTCAGGTGTATCTATCTGCGAGCTTTGCAGTGCTTTATGTCGTTGTGATGGGTTGCATGGGGTGCCTTGGTTCAACATAGCTGGGCGAAGGCATCATGGTCACAGTATTGCTACGTTGACCTGTCAGGTACTGCGCCTTCACAGATCCCGGGCAGGTCAAAAAGACCCGCAACACCAAAGTTGGTGCCATGGACATTGAGGAGGCTCCAGACCAACCTTCACGCAGAATTGGAAGTCAGAAATCGCATCAAATCGTTGCATATTGTCATATATTGTCACTATTGGTCAGGGGATGCCACGGCGCGCACATAAGCATTGCCCTCAGCCGCCCCAGAGTGGAAGGAAAGGAGTTCTGGGTTTTCAGTAGCGATGCACCTTGAACTTGTCGGAACCGCGAGGTCATGGCAATATCCTCGCGCAATCCGGCGCTACGACCACTATTGTGCCCTTGTTTGCAATCGGTGCCTCATGGCAAGGGAATGAAGGTTTTTGCCTTGCTCCTTGGTGAACCTGATACCAGTAGTACCGCACAAGGCGGTGGCGGAAGTTTCAAAAATAGGAAACCTATAGGAGAGGTTGGTTGTTGTGAATCACGGATGGCAGAGCGAATCCACTGATGGACCGAAAGGTGGTTGAAGTTGTGTTTTTTGGAGTGGTTGCAATGGTTGCAGTGGTCACCTCCACCACAGCTGCTGGATGTAGTGTGGTGTACTGCAGTTGTAATTGTAGTTGTAGTTGTAGTGTCGTGTAGTGGAGTTGTAGCTGTAATGTCTAATAAGTGTAGTGTAGTTGCAGTTGCAGTTGTAGTTGTAGTTGTAGTTGTGTTGTGGTGTAATTAGTGTATAGTAGTGTATTGTATTGTAGTGTACTGTAGTGTTGTGTACTGTAGTGTGGTATAGTGTAGTGTAGTCTAGTGTAGTGTAACGTAAGGTAGTGTAGTTGTAGTTGTAGTGAAGTGAAGGGTAATTAGTCTAGTGTTGTGTAGTGCAATGTAGTGGTAGTTACAATTGTAGTTGCAGCTGCAGTTATAGTAGTAGCTGTAGCGCAATGCAATGTAATTAGTGTAGTGTAGCGTAGTGTTGTGTAATGTAGTGTAACAGTTGTAGTTGCATTTGTATTTGTAGCGTGCCGCCAACCCAGAGGATTTCCCTGCGGACTTCTCGGACGATGATGACCAATCCGGGCTGTGAGTAGATACCGCTCTGCTTTTCCATGCAATTCATTTCTTTGTCTCTGGAATTTTGATCAAATGATCCAAACCCAGCTGACCAAATCAGAGCTTGCATGGAACATGCATCTTCCAAAAAAGCCCGACAGCGGGGCGTGTGTGTGGAACATTTGAACAGATGTCGAAGCGGCCACAGTACATGCGGATATCACGGCTGATCACCGTGTCGTACGTGCTTCAATTTTCATGTCAATTTTCTGAGATGGGATGTGGCTAACCCAAGAACCACCATGCCGTTTCCAAACAACTTGTTTTCAATTTTCTCGGTTTGCGCGGTTTTCGCAATCTGTCAAGGTGGGAACGATTTGGCTTAGTTGAAAGAGAAGGGTCGCCTTCCACCTCATTTCATCTAGCTCTGGCTATGGCAATGGTAACTTGTTGATACTTCTCGGGTCTTTTCACCGACCCATTCCTGTCAGGTATAATTGGAGTGTTTTTAAAATTTTTGCACGTAAGATGCATTTCACATCAGAATTCGCAGTGATAGTTCTGAGCAAGTGTGTGGGTGTGTGTGTGTATTACGCATGTATATGTTCTAAGAGCGTCTGCTATTTTCAAACTTTTTGCATCTTTTTGCGCTTCTTGAATGTTTGATTTTTCTGAGACCATCTGCCTTTTTGATGGTTCTGCATTTTAAATTACTGAATGGTTGTGATTTCTGCGGGTCTGTCCTTTTGGTGTTTATGTTATTTTTTTTTGTGAGCGCCTGTCATGTTGGTGCTTCTGTTCGTTTTGACATGTGAATTGTTGAATGTTGACATTTTCTCCGACCCTCCGCCATTTTGAGGTTTGTAAGTTTCTTGAATATTTGAATTGTCTGAGAGCGATCACCATTTTAATGTTTTCGCGATTTTTGATGTCTTTTATTTTTCTGAGAGCGATAACAAGTTTGGTGTTTTTGCGGTTTTCTTGAATATTTCCATTTTTGAGAGTGGCCATTTTGGTGTTTTTGCGGTTTTTAAATTTTGTTTTTTTTCGAGAACAACCACCGTTTTGGTGCTTTTGCGGTTTAAAAAATTTTGAATTTTCTGAGAACGAACACCATTTTTGGTGTTTTCGCGGCTTTTGAATTTTTGAATTTTCAGAGAGCGACCACCGTTTTGGTGGTTTCGCAGTTTTTAGATAGATATCTTAGATATCTATATATATTGTTCAAAAAATTAGTAAATATACAATATGTCCAATGTATGTGCTTTGTATATAAACATAGGATATTGCATAGACAAACTACCACCAATGTATATCACATATCAGTTATCACAAATAACATTCAATCCGTTATATACAAAGTGTGGCAAAGGCACACGCACATATATATATATATATGTATATATAACATACCTAGTGATTGATATCATTATCATTGATTTGCTCACTGATATCCCCAGGCAAGTGGTTACAAAACGTAATTGGCCAACAACTCAGAGCAGAATGATGCAAGTGCATGGCAACACTGTCGCGAAACTAGTCATGCCTCCAGCGAAATCCTGAGGCCTATTGAATCACCGTGAATTCGTGGTGATGGTGGGGGGTCAAGACCCTGGAATCCTTGGAACTGCGTGCTGAGCCATGGACCGTGTGGACCATTGAAACATGGATGAGCTTCAGGTTTGGTGTTAATCGCAGTGTTTGAAACCCAGTCTTTTTGCAAGCCGGAGATAGCCGGAGTGGAATTCCATGCCTGCAAGTCCGAGAATGCATTCCTCAGAAGTCGGAACAAGGGAACTATACATATACATACTAGGGACTAGGGACCAACTAAAAGTATCTAAAAGTGATAGAACACGTAGCAAATGATCGCTGATTGTTTTTCGGTCTTTTGCCGTGCCACTTACGTGCCGAACAGTTCGCGGCACCTGCCATCCACACAAAGGCTTGGCATAATTGTGGATCTTTATCTGGCAGTCTTGATTGCCGAGAAGGTGCACAATTGGTTTGATCGAACGATGGAGATGCCACAGCTTGATAAAGCATCATGGAGGAAGATGGAGGATGGTTTCTGGATGGTTGTGGGACAACATCCAATAGTTGCCAGCATCCAGAGCTTGATCACGAAAGTATCAAGAATACTGATTGCTCGCCAGGGCTTCGTCGGCAGTGAGATCATTGTTGCGTCCATTCCACAGAGCCATGACGAACGCGTTGCGTTGACTTTATCAGACTGCGGAGCCAGATTTCAGAATTCGAAAGGTGAGATGCCCTGATTGTGATGAAGGGTGCAGGTCAAAGATTGGACCCTTTGGATCTACAAATGTTAGTTTCTATATTCTTTTTTGTATCAAAACGGTTTGATGGGACATCATCATGAGTTTTCTCTGGCTATGGATTCTCTTACAACGTGCCCAGGCTTCACCTGGGATATTCCATTGCTCTGCTGGCCATTGATGGGTGAGACCCTCAATAGCCTCAATAGCTTATTTCATTGACTTCTAGTCATCTTGCAAGTGTTGCGTGCTGTGAATCATGAGTTTGCCAAGGCCCATTTTGAAGATCCACGTCGGGTTGATCTCAAGGCGCGTTCTGGGCAACTTGCAAAGAGTCGCATCATGTTGGTAGACTTCGAATTCCTGTACTTACTCGGAAAGGAACGAGATGGCCCAAGAGTGGAAGAAGAACGAACATTACGTCGTCCCTGCCTTAAGATTCGTTTTCATCAAAGTGTTTCACATCCTTCAACATGTTCCGCCGGCCCACTTTGGGAGCCCAGATGCAGCTGGGACTTTGGAGCGTAATTCGCTCATGGTGCAAGCTGGTTGGTGTGAAAGCTGGTCGGTGTAAGAGCTGGTCACCGTAGTGCAAAGGCTAGTTGGTGCAAAGGCTAGTGGTGTGAAAGCTGCAATTTTTGCCACACAGCTACCGCCAAAACTTGGTATTATGCTCGTCGCCCCAGATAACACATCACATCCCGAGTTTTTGCCACTTGCAAGGCAGCTACCACCAAATCTTCATATCATGCTCGCGGCCCACTTCGGGGGACAGCAAAAATTACAAATCCCATTTTTTCCTTAGATCGAACTTCCTTTCGTGCGAGACTGTTGCATTTCGTTATTTTCCTGGCCTCCGCCGCAGGCCTTAAGGGATAATGGAAGGTAGCAGGAGAGAGAAAAAAAAAGAGAAGAGAAAGAGAAAAGAGAAGAAGAAGAAGAAGAAGAAGAAAAGAAGAAGAAGAAGAACAACAGGTGACGAAAAGAACACAAAGAGAAGAGGAGAGGAGAGGAGAGGAGAGAGGAGAAGAGAAGAGCTGAGGAGAGGAAGAAGAGCAGAAAATAGAGAAGTAGAGAAAAGTAAGATGTGAAGACGTAAAATGTGCAGATATGGGTATGCAGATGTGAAATGTAAAGATGCAAGGTGTGCAAATATAAAATGTGAAACCGTAAGGTGTGCAGATGAGAAATGGGTTCATGTAAGATGTGAAGACGTAACGTGTGAAAATGTAAGATGTGCAGACGTGAGATGTGCAGATGTAAGATGTGCAGACGCAAGATGTGACGATTTAAGATGTGCACATGTAAGATGTGCATATAAAGAATGTTAAAATATTGTCTCAACTCTCAACTGTTTCTTTTTCGAAGAACCCTACGCTCAGGTGCTCTCGGGAACAAATCACGAGCAGCAGTTTCAGAAAAGCGGGTGGTATCCCCCATGCGACATGTATATATAATTATATATATATATACATACATAGAAACATTGATGTCCCCATTTTGTTGAGTATGTAATATATATGTATATATATATATTATACATACATTATAATATATAAATGTAGTTACACAAATACATATACATATATATATATATAACAAAAACAATATGAACACATATCCCCATTTTGTTGATTCAATCCCATTGTTGGCTGCTGACTGTGTTCATTTTGGATCCTGAACAGGCTAACAACACCACCATTGGCGACAACATTCCTGTGGAGGAACTGGATGATGACGAGTAGTTCCAGCATGTTGACTTAGTTTCAGTCATTTTTCTTCAAACACCTTTCCTTTGATTTTCCAGGTGTTCATCTTCAATTTCCGTGTTTTTGATTTCCGAGATCTTTGCAACTTTGGCAGTTTGTCATCTGCGTCTTGGATATATAAAAATATATATATTTAGAACTAAAACATATAGTTTGTTCGCATCGGACCCATCGGAAAAAAAACACGTGTTTTTTGCACCTTCCCAATTTCTACTTGAAAAATGGCATATCATGAAATGCAAAGAGATCGAGACGGTGAAATATGTTTGATTCACTTCACTTGAATCCACAGACTGGCCTTGCCAGATATAACGAGATCTTTGACCGCGATGCTTTTGTGTATGATCGCACCAGGACTTGACGGCAGCATGACAGTCCGCAGTATCCGTCGGTTTTTTCCCACTTGAAGCATTCCTCACTGATTCACCATTGACGCAGCAGAGCTTGCCAGGAACCCTTTTGACAACGGGAGGTTCACAAACTGCTGGAACTTTTGGTGCCAGCCCCGTTGGCCTGCTGCCAGGAGCTTACTTCTATGCCACGCTATGCGTTCCCAGCCAATGTTTGCATGTCACAAAGCTACAGTATGTCACAAGTGTATACTGTATGCGAGTACTGGAATGCACCTTACGCATGCCTTCTGTAAAGTCGCGTTGTTCAAAGCTGTCTTCAACGTCTTCGGTCCAAACAAAGCTTGGCTTTGGGTTGATTCCCAGGATGCCAAGGGCGAGTTCTGAGCAAGTGAAGAATTCCATGTGTGCCTCCGTGGACTCGATATGACTCCATGGACTGGACATGCCTCACATGCCCCGTACTGTAATGTATTTGTCTGCGGCTCAAAGTTGTGGTGCCTACTGACCCACAGAACTGGTCATGTTCAGTGTTAAATCATTTGGATTTTTCTGAAAATATCTGAAAATAGGGTACCCCTCCACAAAAAAATACGGTAAAATATGTATACCATTTTCCCATGACCATGGCCATTTGGACGTATATCCCCACTTTCAGACAGTCCCATTTGGGGCCAACATTTTAGTGTAAGACAATCTGGTCAGGATTCTTGTGTTGATTCGCGCTGATCAATTTGAGCCAGACTGCATTGATTGCATTTGGCTGAAAAACTCAAAGCGAAGTTCAGCCAAATAGTCGTGGGCAGGGTTTTCCTGCCGTTAATGATCCCAAGTTGGGTGCTAATGTCGCCCTGTCCCTGTGCCAATGAGCGTCGACACTTCTAGAGATTCTAGAGTCAACTTGCTTCAGCTGTGAAAGAAGCTACAGCAATCATGTCCGAGCATGCAGAGTGCTTGTATCATGCTTGGAGCTGTAGCAGTGACAACGTTGGAGCTGACGAAACAAATCCAGCAGCTTCCGGCTCAACAGCGTGTTCAAGCAATTTGTTCTGTCGGCTTACCAGAAGCCCAGAGAAAGACTCTGGCACCATGCTGACACAAAACAGTGTTCGGTGTCAGCATGGTGCCAGAGTCTTTCTCTGGGCTTCTGGTAAGCCGACAGAACACAAATTTCTGGACCATTCCATGAGGCAGCTGCAGCTCCAAGCTGTGACACAGTGAGACTCACAGTGAGACTTGCGTGTTTTTTTCCCGAACAATGCAGGTCTGCTGCCTGTGCTTACGGAAGCACCTGGGAAAAAAATGGCACAGGTGACAGTGGTGCAACTGATCCCAAATGAGGTTTAGTCTGCGATTTTTTCATGCAAGGCTACAAGCCAGCGCTGCAAATCGGCGGACAATATCATCTAACCCACTCGGAGGGACCTATGCCAACGTGCAGACCTTACCACCGTTCAGATTGAATTGAGTTTGTTTGCTGACTCTTTGAACAGTTGGATTCCGATGGTGATTTTTTCCTTCTGCTATTCGTCAAGAGGTATACACATTTGATGCAGCCTGCCGCCGCTCCCTGCATGACTGGTGCTTTCAGCTTTATAACGATGAAGCTCAGCATGTCAGCATGTTGCATGCACGCAGCAACCTCTTTGAATCTGCAGGAATGAGTCTGCCCCCTTGACGGGTGGACTCCATGGACCGACGGCACGTCTCCCCTTCCCACCTACGCACCTTGGCCGCAAGAACTCAATCTGTCTTGCGAGACAAGATTTTTTGTTCAGAAGGGGACACCATGGGAGTGCGGTTTTTCACTGCATTCTGCAACCACTGACACTGCACATCTTTGCAACCACTGCATCTGCAATGGTTCTCTCACTGCTTTGCAACCATTGACAATTTCTGCTTGGTTGCTTCAAGCGAGCTTGTATTGAGGACTCTCTTGACCAGCAGCAAGCCACCAACCCAGCGCGAAGATGACAAGGAAGGTATGCAGGATATGGTCTTTAGTCTTTAGTCAGAATGACCATCCATAGACGCGAAAGCTACCAATTCCAGGAATTCCAAACTTCCGAGACAACCCGCGAAGTTTCACCTGTCAGCAGTTCACTGCCGGTCTGAAGTGTTGCACTTGCTGGCCATTTATAGGCTTATCCTCTGCGCCCTGTGCCGAAGAGGGTTGGTTGGACGATGAACAAGTTTTGTCGTCGTCAAGCCATCCTTCTTCGGCACAGGACTCCTTCAATACTCTTTGCAGCTCCAAGTGTTGTGAAACTGACTGGCCCTCGAGAAAGTCGAGTCTAGCACAGCGTTGTGCAGAATTATTTGAACCCCTGTGTTTCACCGTCCATTTCCATTCAGTGACCTTGGGCGCTTAGAGGTCCGAGCGAGGACCTTTTGTGGCGTAGACCTTAAGCCAGTGTTGACTGTGGCGGCGACCGCTGGCAATTTTGGTTTGGGGTTGCTTTGATCCACAGGGGGATCTACTCACGGTACGTGTTGAACCTTGCGGTGATGGCGGCTGGAAGCACTTGCTGTTTCCACTGCCTGGCCATCAGAATGTGATGGGTTGCATGGGGTGCCTTGGTTCAACGCTGGGTGAACCTATCATGGTCGCAGTATTTCACAGTATTGCTACGTTGATGTCAAGGAATGTGCCTTAACAGATCCGGGGCAAGTGAGGAAGACTCGCAACACCACCATTGATATCGTTACATTATTGTTGTTTTCCTATGTTTTCCTTATATACTGATATCGCAAGGCAAGTGGCTTCAGATGGCTTCAGAATGTTATAATTAATGACATTTTTAAGCCACTTGCCTTGCGATAGCAGGATATTATTGGCCAGCAGCTCAGAGCAGAAGGCAAAACCAGCCATGCCTCCTGCAAATTCCCGAGGCCTTTTGAATCACCGATGATTTGAAAGTGGTGATGGTGGGGGGTTCACCTTGGAAATGCGTGCTGGGCCATGGGCTGTGAGGGCCACTGAAACATGGATGAGCTTCAGGTTTGGTGTTAATCGCAGTGTTTGAAGCCCTGTTTTTTTTGCAAGCTGGAATGGAAGTCCATGCCACAAATGCTTTCATCAGAGATCCGAAGAAGGGAATTATACATACTAGGCCCTAGGCACCAACTAATGGTTATAGAACGCGAAGCAGATTATCACTGATTGTTTTTTGGTCTTTTGATGTGCCTCTTAGTGCCGAACAGTTCGTGGCACCTGCCATCCACAAAGGCTTGGCATGATTGTGGATCTGTATTTGAAATAGAGGTCCACAAAAATGTCCTGATTGCAGAGAAGGTCACAATTTGTTTGATCGAACGATGGAGATGCCACAGCTTGATGAAACATCATGGAGGAATATGGAGGATGGTCTCTGGATGGTTTCTGGATGTTTTCTGGACAACAACCAATAGTTGCCAGCATCCAGATCTTGGTCACTCAAATATCAAAATTATTGATTGCTCACCGGGGCTTCTTGGCGAGTGAGATCAATAATCTCACTCGGCAAAAATCCCCGTCGCATCGATTCCACAGAGCCGTGACGAACGCGTTGTGCTGACTTTATCAGATTGCGGAGCCAGATCACAGAATTCGAAAGGTAAGATGGTCTGATTTGTGATTGGGGGATATTGGGGGTACAGGTCAAAGATTGCTTGAGCGAAGTTTAGCAAAAAAGCAGCGAGCAGGGTTTTCCTGCCGTTAATGATCCCAAGTTGGGTGCTAATGTCGCCCTGTCCCTGCGCCAATGAGCGTCGACACTTCTAGAGTCAACTTGTTTCAGCTGTGAAAGAAACTACAGGAATGATGTCCGAGCATGCTCGTGCTTGTATCATGCCTGGAGCTGTAACACTGACTAGATTGAGCTGACGAAACAAATCCTGCAGCTTCCGGCTCAACAGCGCGTTCAAGCAATTTTTTCTGTCGGCTTAAAGAGTGAGAAAGACTCTGACAATGCTGACACAGAACATGTCTGGAGTGAGCTATGTTGCGGACCATTCCATGAGGCAGCTGCAGCTCCAAGCTGTGACACAGTAAAACTCACAGTGAGACTTGCGTGTTTTTTTCCCGAACAATGCAGGTCTGGTGCCTGTGCTTACGGAAGCACCTTGGAAAAAAATGGCACAGGTGACAGTGGTGCAACTGATCCCAAATGAGGTTTAGTCTGCGATTTTTTCATGCAAGGCTACAAGCCAGCGCTGCAAATCCGGACAATATCATCTACCCCACTCGGAGGGACCTATGCCGACGTGCAGACCTTACCACCGTTCAGATTGAATTGAGTTTGTTTGCTGACTCTTTGCACAGTTGGATTCCTAGAGTGTTTTTTTCCTTCTGCTATTCGTCAAGAGGTATACACATTTGATGCAGCCTGCCGCCGCTCCCTGCATGACTGGTGCTTTCAGCTTTATAACGATGAAGCTCAGCATGTCAGCATGTTGCATGCACGCAGCAACCTCTTTGAATCTGCAGGAATGAGTCTGCCTCCTTGACGGGTGGACTCCATGGACCGACACCACGTCTCCCCCTCCCACCTACGCACCGTGGCCGCAAGAACTCAATCTGTTTTGCGAGACGATGTTTTTGTTTCAGTATTCAAGATGAACTCTGCTTCTTTTGTTGCTTTAAGCGAGCTTGTCTTGAGGACTCTCTTGACCAGCAGCAAGCCACCAACTCGGCGCGAAGATGACAAGGAAGGTATGCTGTATATTAATGTATATATATATATATATGTTATCAAAGGAAGTTTAGGGGGAGAAACTTCCGTGTTACGGACTTTTCGAATGTCAGGGAAAGAGTTAGTCAAAGAAAGAGTTAGTGAGGGAAAGAGTTAGTTAGGGAAAGAGTTAATTGTAACTTTTAGACTGTCAGGGAAAGAGTTAGTCAAAGGAAGAGTTAGTGAGGGAAAGAGTTAGTTAGGGAAAGAGTTAATCAGGAAAAGAGTTAGTCAAAGAAAGAGTTAGTGAGGGAAAGAGTTACTTGTAAATGACATCTTCAAGTTGGATTTTTGGAGGAAGTCCCGCACGAAATGCGTTTTTGAGAGATAGCAGATGCACGAAACCGTATGCTTTTCCATACAAAGTCCGTCCCCGAACCTCGATGATCTACCTCTGCGGTGCGACGGTTGCGAGACGGTCTCGTGTGTGGTCGGATCATGTTCGGATCATGGTCGGATCGGTTCCGCATTGTAAATGGGGTTTCAACTGTTTTTCGTGCATGTGCGGTCGACAGAATTCCAATGTGATTTGCAACTGTAGGATCGTTCCCGCAATGTAAATGGGATTGCAAGTGGTGCTGGTGGATGTTGCCGATGGAATTCCATTGTGCTTTGCAACTGTAGGATCGTTCCCGCAATGTCTAGAAGGTTTCAAATGCTTCGGTAGACGAGCTGAGGACGTAATACCATTGTGTTTTGCTAGGGATTGTTGCTAATCGCATTGTAATGGCTGCGTGAACTTGGTGCAGCTGGATTCTTTCAGATTTTGGCTGCTTTCATTTTCTATTTAAATTCTTTCTAAAAAACGCTTCAAAAATCAACTTTTTCTGCTTTGGCGTCGAGATCCGGTTTTGGGAGCTCGTCCTGTGAGATCCTGCTGCGCAGTTCCATGGTGTTTTGCAACTCCAAGATCGTTCCCGCAATGTAAATGGGACTGCAAGTGTTGCTGGACGATGAGTTGCCGATGGAATTCCATTGTGCTTTGCAACTGTAGGATCGGTCCCGCAATGTAAATGGGATTGCAAGTGTTGCTGGTGGATGAGTTGCCGATGGACTTCCAGTGTGATTTGCAACTGTAGGATCGTTCCGGCAATGTCTAGAAGGTTTCAAATGCTTCGGTGGACGAGCTGAGGACGTAATACCATTGTGTTTTGCTAGGGATTGTTGCTAATCGCATTGTAATGGCTGCGTGAACTTGGTGCAGCTGGATTCTTTCAGATTTTGGCTGCCTTCATTTTCTATTAATTCTTTCTAAAAAATCTTCAAAAATCAACTTTTTCTGCTTTGGCGTCGAGAGTCGGTTTTGGGAGCTCGTCCTGTGAGCTTCTGCTGCGCAGTTCCATGGTGTTTTGCAACTCCAAGATCGTTCCCGCACTGTACATGGGACTGCAAGTGTTGCTGGACGATGAGTTGCCGATGGAATTCCATTGTGCTTTGCAACTGTAGGATCGTTCCCGCAATGTAAATGGGGTTTCAACTGTTTTTCGTGCATGTGCGGTCGGCAGAATTCCATTGTGATTTGCAACTGTACGATCGTTCCCGCAATGTAAATGGGACTAAAAGTGTTGCTGGTGGATGAGTTGCCGATGGAATTCCATTGTGATTTGCAACTGCAAGATCGTTCCCGCAATGTGTAGAAGGTTTCAATTGCTCCGTGTGGACGAGCTGAAGTGTGAAGTGTGAAGTGTGGAGTGTGAAGTTTGAAGTTTGGAGTGCGAAGAGTGCAGTGTGAAGTGTGGAGTGTGGAGTGTGAAGACTTTGCTTCGTCTCTCGCTGAAAAAAAAGCCGCTTGTCGAGGGAAGGACACGGTCGGGACAGGTTGTCTTCGAACTATAGGTCATTTATTTTTGGGAAACTTCCGCCGCCGGCTTGCCCGGGCACTTGTACTTTTAATAAGAGTGATAATCCACTCAGCGTCGAAAGCTACCAATTCCAGGAATTCCAAACTTCCGAGACAGCCCGCAAAGTTTCACCTGTCAGCAGTCCACTGGGGGCCTCAAGTCTTGCGCAGCCCGGTCAGTTTCGCGACACTTGGAGGGTAAAATCAGATACTGTATTGCCTGATGTAAAGACTATTGAAGGAGTCCTGTGCCGAAGAGGGATGGCTTGATGATGAGAAATTTGGCGCTGAAGACAAGCCTGGCCCTCGAGAAAGTCTAGTGCAACAGTGTGCAGAATTTTCTGAACCCTTTTTTTAAATATTTAGTGACCTTGGGCGCTCAGGGGTCCGAGCGAGGACTACACCTTTTGTGGGGTAGACCTCAAGCCAGTGTTGCCAGTGGCCTGATCCCCAGGGGATCTACTCAGCAGCAGACGTGTCTGGTAACTGACAGTTGATGATGCAATGACATGATGGCTGGAGGCACTCGCTGTGTCAACTGCCCGGACCTCAGAATGTGATGAGTGCTACAGTCACCGGAGCTTCTGCATGCTGTAGTAGTCACTCTCAATCTTTAAACGCACATTGATACAGCTCGAGGTGATCGGGGGACTCTGTATGCTCCTGGTTCAGATCCCCATGCTGTCCAGATTCACCTTCTTGGACCAGGCTATATACTTTATAGCTGCATGTCATGGAACGGTTTCTCATCTTTTTCACATGCTTTTCTTTTCTGGCTTCAGGTATATCTATCTGCGAGCTTTGCAGTGCTTTATGTCGTTGTGATGGGTTGCATGGGGTGCCTTGGTTCAACATAGCTGCGCGAAGGCATCATGGTCACAGTATTGCTACGTTGACCTGTCAGGTACTGCGCCTTCACAGATCCCGGGCAGGTCAAAAAGACCCGCAACACCAAAGTTGGTGCCATGGACATTGAGGAGGCTCCAGACCAACCTTCACGCAGAATTGGAAGTCAGAAATCGCATCAAATCGTTGCATATTGTCATATATTGTCACTATTGGTCAGGAGATGCCACGGCGCGCACATAAGCATTGCCCTCAGCCGCCCCAGAGTGGAAGGAAAGGAGTTCTGGGTTTTCAGTAGCGATGCACCTTGAACTTGTCGGAACCGCGAGGTCATGGCAATATCCCCGCGCAATCCGGCGCTACGACCACTATTGTGCCCTTGTTTGCAATCGGTGCCTCATGGCAAGGGAATGAAGGTTTTTGCCTTGCTCCTTGGTGAACCTGATACCAGTAGTACCGCACAAGGCGGTGGCGGAAGTTTCAAAAATAGGAAACCTATAGGAGAGGTTGGTTGTTGCGAATCACGGATGGCAGGGCGAATCCACTGATGGACCGAAAGGTGGTTGAAGTTGTGTTTTTTGGAGTGGTTGCAATGGTTGCAGTGGTCACCTCCACCACAGCTGCTGGATGTAGTGTGGTGTACTGCAGTTGTAATTGTAGTTGTAGTTGTAGTGTCGTGTAGTGGAGTTGTAGCTGTAATGTGTAATAAGTGTAGTGTAGTTACAGTTGCAGTTGTAGTTGTAGTTGTGTTGTGGTGTAATTAGTGTATATTAGTGTATTGTATTGTAGTGTACTGTAGTGTTGTGTACTGTAGTGTGGTATAGTGTAGTGTAGTCTAGTGTAGTGTAACGTAAGGTAGTGTAGTTGTAGTTGTAGTGAAGTGAAGGGTAATTAGTCTAGTGTTGTGTAGTGCAATGTAGTGGTAGTTACAATTGTAGTTGCAGCTGCAGTTATAGTAGTAGCTGTAGCCCAATGCAATGTAATTAGTGTAGTGTAGCGTAGTGTTGTGTAATGTAGTGTAACAGTTGTAGTTGCATTTGTATTTGTAGCGTGCCGCCAACCCAGAGGATTTCCCTGCGGACTTCTCGGACGATGATGACCAATCCGGGCTGTGAGTAGATACCGCTCTGCTTTTCCATGCAATTCATTTCTTTGTCTCTGGAATTTTGATCAAATGATCCAAACCCAGCTGACCAAATCAGAGCTTGCATGGAACATGCACCTTCCAAAAAAGCCCGACAGCGGGGCGTGTGTGTGGAACATTTGAACAGATGTCGAAGCGGCCACAGTACATGCGGATATCACGGCTGATCACCGTGTCGTACGTGCTTCAATTTTCATGTCAATTTTCTGAGATGGGATGTGGCTAACCCAAGAACCACCATGCCGTTTCCAAACAACTTGTTTTCAATTTTCTCGGTTTGCGCGGTTTTCGCAATCTGTCAAGGTGGGAACGATTTGGCTTAGTTGAAAGAGAAGGGTCGCCTTCCACCTCATTTCATCTAGCTCTGGCTATGGCAATGGTAACTTGTTGATACTTCTCGGGTCTTTTCACCGACCCATTCCTGTCAGGTATAATTGGAGTGTTTTTAAAATTTTTGCACGTAAGATGCATCTCACATCAGAATTCGCAGTGATAGTTCTGAGCAAGTGTGTGGGTGTGTGTGTGTGTGTATTACGCATGTATATGTTCTAAGGGCGTCTGCTATTTTCAAACTTTTTGCATCTTTTTGCGCTTCTTGAATGTTTGATTTTTCTGAGACCATCTGCCTTTTTGATGGTTCTGCATTTTAAATTACTGAATGGTTGTGATTTCTGCGGGTCTGTCCTTTTGGTGTTTATGTTAATTGTTTTTTGTGAGCGCCTGTCATGTTGGTGCTTCTGTTCGATTTGACATGTGAATTGTTGAATGTTGACATTTTCTCCGACCCTCCGCCATTTTGAGGTTTGTAAGTTTCTTGAATATTTGAATTGTCTGAGAGCGAGCACCATTTTAATGTTTTCGCGGTTTTTGATGTTTTTTATTTTTCTGAGAGCGATAACAATTTTGGTGTTTTTGCGGTTTTCTTGAATATTTCCATTTTTGAGAGTGGCCATTTTGGTGTTTTTGCGGTTTTTAAATTTTGTTTTTTTTCGAGAGCAACCACCGTTTTGGTGTTTTTGCGGTTTTTAAATTTTTGAATTTTCTGAGAACAAACACCATTTTTGGTGTTTTCGCGGCTTTTGAATTTTTGAATTTTCAGAGAGCGACCACCGTTTTGGTGGTTTCGCGGTTTTTAGATAGATATCTATATATATTGTTCAAAAAACTAGTAAATATACAATATGTCCAATGTATGTGCTTTGTATACAATAAGCATAGGATATTGCATAGACAAACTACCACCAATGTATATCACATATCAGTTATCACATGTTATCACAAATAACATTCAATACGTTATATACAAAGTGTGGCAAAGGCACACGCACATATATATATATGTATATATAACATACCTAGTGATTGATATCATTATCATTGATTTGCTTACTGATATCCCCAGGCAAGTGGTTACAAAACGTAATTGGCCAACAACTCAGAGCAGAATGATGCAAGTGCATGGCAACACTGTCGCGAAACTAGTCATGCCTCCAGCGAAATCCTGAGGCCTATTGAATCACCGTGAATTCGTGGTGATGGTGGGGGGTCAAGACCCTGGAATCCTTGGAACTGCGTGCTGAGCCATGGACCGTGTGGACCATTGAAACATGGATGAGCTTCAGGTTTGGTGTTAATCGCAGTGTTTGAAACCCAGTCTTTTTGCAAGCCGGAGATAGCCGGAGTGGAATTCCATGCCTGCAAGTCCGAGAATGCATTCCTCAGAAGTCGGAACAAGGGAACTATACATATACATACTAGGGACTAGGGACCAACTAAAAGTATCTAAAAGTGATAGAACACGTAGCAAATGATCGCTGATTGTTTTTCGGTCTTTTGCCGTGCCACTTACGTGCCGAACAGTTCGCGGCACCTGCCATCCACACAAAGGCTTGGCATAATTGTGGATCTTTATCTGGCAGTCTTGATTGCCGAGAAGGTGCACAATTGGTTTGATCGAACGATGGAGATGCCACAGCTTGATAAAGCATCATGGAGGAAGATGGAGGATGGTTTCTGGATGGTTGTGGGACAACATCCAATAGTTGCCAGCATCCAGAGCTTGATCACGAAAGTATCAAGAATACTGATTGCTCGCCAGGGCTTCGTCGGCAGTGAGATCATTGTTGCGTCCATTCCACAGAGCCATGACGAACGCGTTGCGTTGACTTTATCAGACTGCGGAGCCAGATTTCAGAATTCGAAAGATGCCCTGATTGTGATGAAGGGTGCAGGTCAAAGATTGGACCCTTTGGATCTACAAATGTTAGTTTCTATATTCTTTTTTGTATCAAAACGGTTTGATGGGACATCATCATGAGTTTTCTCTGGCTATGGATTCTCTTACAACGTGCCCAGGCTTCACCTGGGATATTCCATTGCTCTGCTGGCCATTGATGGGTGAGACCCTCAATAGCCTCAATAGCTTATTTCATTGACTTCTAGTCATCTTGCAAGTGTTGCGTGCTGTGAATCATGAGTTTGCCAAGGCCCATTTTGAAGATCCACGTCGGGTTGATCTCAAGGCGCGTTCTGGGCAACTTGCAAAGAGTCGCATCATGTTGGTAGACTTCGAATTCTTGTACTTGCTCGGAAAGGAACGAGATGGCCCAAGAGTGGAAGAAGAACGAACATTACGTCGTCCCTGCCTTAAGATTCGTTTTCATCAAAGTGTTTCACATCCTTCAACATGTTCCGCCGGCCCACTTTGGGAGCCCAGATGCAGCTGGGACTTTGGAGCGTAATTCGCTCATGGTGCAAGCTGGTTGGTGTGAAAGCTGGTCGGTGTAAAAGCTGGTCACCGTAGTGCAAAAGCTAGTTGGTGCAAAGGCTAGTGGTGTGAAAGCTGCAATTTTTGCCACACAGCTACCGCCAAAACTTGGTATTATGCTCGTCGCCCCCTTCGCGAGATAACACATCACATCCAGAGTTTTTGCCACTTGCAAGGCAGCTACCACCAAATCTTCATATCATGCTCGCGGCCCACTTCGGGGGACAGCAAAAATTACAAATCCCATTTTTTCCTTAGATCGAACTTCCTTTCGTGCGAGACTGTTGCATTTCGTTATTTTCCTGGCCTCCGCCGCAGGCCTTAAGGCATAATGGAAGGTAGCAGGAGAGAGAAAAGAAAAAAGAGAAGAGAAAAGAGAAAAGAGAAGAAGAAGAAGAAGAAGAAGAAGAAGAAGAGGAAGAGGAAGAGGAAGAGGAAGAGGAAGAGGAAGAGGAAGAAGAAGAAGAAGAAGAAGATAGAAGAAGAAGAAGAACAAGAAGATAGAAGAAGAAGAAGTAAGAAGAAGAAGAAGAAGAAGAAGAAGAAAAAGAAGAAGAAGAAGAAGAAGAAGAACAGGTGACGAAAAGAACACAAAGAGAAGAGGAGAGGCGAGGAGAGGAGAGGAGAGGAGAGAGGAGAAGAGAAGAGCTGAGGAGAGGAAGAAGAGCAGAAAATAGAGAAGTAGAGAAAAGTAGTATTTAAAGACGTAACATGTGCAGATGTAAGATATGCAGATGTGAAATGTAAAGATGCAAGGTGTGCAAATATAAAATGTGAAACCGTAAGGTGTGCAGATGAGAAATGGGTTCATGTAAGATGTGAAGAAGTAACGTGTGAAAATGTAAGATGTGCAGACGTAAGATGTGCACATGTAAGATGTGCAGATAAAAAATGTTAAAATATTGTCTCAGCTGTTTCTTTTTCGAAGAACCCTAGGCTCAGGTGCTCTTGGGAACAAATCACGAGCAACAGTTTCAGAAAAGAGGGTGGTATCCCCCATGCGACATGTATATATATATATACATACAAAGAAACATTGATGTCCCCATTTTGTTGAGTATGTATATGTATATATATATATATATTACATACATACATTATAATAAATGTAGTTAATTATACAAATACACACATATATATACATATAAAACAAAAACAATATGAACACTTATCCCCATTTTGCTGATTCAATCCCATTGTTGGCTGCTGACTGTGCTCATTTTGGATCCTGAAGAGGCTGACAACACCACCATTGGCGACAACATTCCTGTGGAGGAACTGGATGATGACGAGTAGTTCCAGCATGTTGACTTAGTTTCAGTCATTTTTCTTCAAACACCTTTCCTTTGATTTTCCACATGTTCATCTTCAATTTCCGTGTTTTTGATTTCCGAGATCTTTGCAACTTTGGCAGTTTGTCATCTGCGTCTTGGATATATATATATATATATATATATATACGTAAGGGCTGCCGCCCCTGCCGCCGACCCCTAGGGCCAGGAACCTGGGGACTGCGGTGGGGGTACCCCTAGGAATAGGCTGCAGGAACTGATGCGTATGCCGGAGATGTCGGATGCAAGGTGTTGACCGCGGCTGACCCAGCCGAGAAAAGCAAAACACGAAATGCCGAAATTGGACACTCCCCCACCGCAGTCCCCAGAGCCAGGATGCCAAAGGTAGTGATAGTGAAGAAAGTGAGACTGTGGGCCCCCACAGGGAACCCCAGAGCCAGGATGCCGAACGTCACTGAAGGAATGCATTAAGATAGGGAAGAAAAGTGAGACTGTGAGCCCCCAAAGGCTGCCAAACGTTACCTAACCTGCGAAACAGGGAACACCAGAGCCAGGATCGATGCCAAACGTCACCTAAGGAATGCATTAAGATAGGGAAGAAAGTGAGACTGTGGGCTCCCAAAGGCGGCAAAACCTGCGAAACAGGGAACCCCAGAGGCAGGATGCCAAACGTCACCTAAGGAATGCATTAAGATAGGGAAGAAAGTGAGACTGTGAGCCCCCAAAGGCTGCAAAACCTGCAAAACAGGGAGCCAACCTGCGAAACAAGGAACCCCAGAGCCAGGATGCCAAACGTCACCTAAGGAATGCATTAAGATAGGGAAGAAAGTGAGACGGTAAGAATAGGGAAGAAAGTGAGACTGTGGGCCCCCAAAGGCTGCAAAACCTGCGAAACCTGCGAAACAGGGAACCAACCTGCCAAACAGGGAACCCCAGAGCCAGGATGCCAAACGTCACCTAAGGAATGCATTAAGATAGGGAAGAAAGTGAGACTGTGAGCCCCCAAAGGCTGCAAACCCAGCGAAACAGGGAACCACAGAGCCAGGATGCCAAACGTCACCTAAGGAATCCATTAAGATAGTGAAGAAACTGAGACTGTGGGCCCCCAAAGGCTGCAAAACCTGCGAAACAGGGAGCCCAAGAGCCAGGATGCCAAACGTCACCTAACCTGCGAAACAGGGAACCCCAGAGCCAGGATCGATGCCAAACGTCACCTAAGGAATGCATTAGGATAGTGAAGAAAGTGAGACTGTGGGCTCCCAAAGGCTGCAAAACCTGCAAAACCTGCGAAACAGGGAACCCCAGAGCCAGGATGCCAAACGTCACCTAAGGAATGCATTAAGATAGGGAAGAAAATGAGACTGTGGGCTCCCAAAGGCTGCAAAACCTGCAAAACTTGCAAAACAGGGAGCCAACCTGCGAAACAGGGAACCCCAGAGCCAGGATGCCAAACGTCACCTAAGGAATGCATTAAGATAGGGAAGAAAGTGAGACTGTGGGCCCCCAAAGGCTGCAAAACCTGCAAAACCTGCGAAACAGGGAACCAACCTGCGAAACAGGGAACCCCAGAGCCAGGATGCCAAACGATCACCTAAGGAATGCATTAAGATAGAGAAGAAAGTGAGACCGTGAGCCACCAAAGGCTGCAAAACTTGCAAAACGTAGCCAGGATGCCAAACGTCACCTAAGGAATGCATTAAGATAGTGAAGAAAGTGAGACTGTGGGCTCCCAAAGGCTGCAAAACCTGCAAAACCTGCGAAACAGGGAACCCCAGAGCCAGGATGCCAAACGTCACCTAAGGAATAAATTAAGATAGTGAAGAAAGTGAGACTGTGGGCTCCCAAAGGCTGCAAAACCTGCGAAACTTGCAAAACCTGCGAAACAGGGAACCAACCTGCGAAACAGGGAACCCCAGAGCCAGGATGCCAAACGTCACCTAAGGAATGCATTAAGATAGGGAATAAAGTGAGCCCCCAAAGGCTGAAAAACCTGCAAAACCTGCGAAACAGGGAGCCAACCTGCGAAACAAGGAACCCCAGAGCCAGGATGCCAAACGTCACCTAAGGAATGCATTAAGATAGGGAAGAAAGTGAGACTGTGAGCTCCCAAAGGCTGCAAAACCTGCCAAACAGGAAACCCCAAAGGCTGCAAAACCTGCGAAACAGGGAACCCCAGAGCCAGGATGCCAAACGTCACCTAAGGAATGCATTAAGATAGTGAAGAAAGTGAGACTGTGTGAGCCCCCAAAGGCTGCAAAACCTGCGAAACAGGGAACCCCAGAGCCAGGATGCCAAACGTCACCTAAGGAATGCATGAAGATAAGGAAGAAAGTGAGACTGTGAGCCACCAAAGGCTGCAAAACTTGCAAAACCTGCGAAACAGGGAACCCCAGAGCCAGGATGCCAAACGTCACCTAAGGAATGCATTAAGATAGGGAAGAAAGTGAGACTGTGAGCCCCCAAAGGCTGCAAAACATGCAAAACCTGCGAAGCAGGGAACCAACCTGCGAAACAGGGAACCCCAGAGCCAGGATGCCAAACGTCACCTAAGGAATGCATTAAGATAGGGAAGAAAGTGAGACGGTGAGCCCCCAAAGGCTGCAAAACCTGCGAAAAAGGAAACCCCAGAGCCAGGATGCCAAACGTCACCTAAGGAATGCATTAAGATAGGGAAGAATAGGGAAGAAAGTGAGACTGTTGGCCCCCCAAAGGCTGCGAAACCTGCGAAACAGGGAACCCCAGAGCCAGGATGCCAAACGTCACCTAAGGAATGCATTAAGATAGTGAAGAAAGTGCGACTGTGAGCCCCCAAAGGCTGCAAACCTTGCGAAACAGGGAACCCCAGAGCCAGGATGCCAAACGTCACCTAAGGAATGCATTAAGATAGAGAAGAATAGGGAAGAAAGTGAGACTGTGGGCCCCCAAAGGCTGCAAGACCTGCGAAACAGGGAACCCCAGAGGCAGGATGCCAAACGTCACCTAAGGAATGCATTAAGATAGGGAAGAAAGTGAGACTGTGAGCCCCCAAAGGCTGCAAAACCTGCAAAACCTGCGAAACAGGGAGCCGCAGAGCCAGGATGCCAAACGTCACCTAAGGAATGTATTAAGATAGGGAAGAAAGTGAGACTGTGAGCCCCCAAAGGCTGCAAAACCTGCAAACCCTGCGAAACACGGAACCCCAGAGGCAGGATGCCAAACGTCACCTAAGGAATGCATTAAGATAGTGAAGAAAGTGAGACTGTGAGCCCCCAAAGGCGGCAAAACCTGCAAAACCTGCGAAACAGGGAACCCCAGAGCCAGGATGCCAAACGTCACCTAAGGAATGCATTAAGATAGTGAAGAAAGTGAGACTGTGGGCTCCCAAAGGCTGCAAAACCTGCGAAACAGGGAACCCCAGAGCCAGGATGCCAAACGTCACCTAAGGAATGCATTAAGATAGGGAAGAAAGTGAGACTGTGAGCCCCCAAAGGCTGCAAACCCAGCGAAACAGGGAACCACAGAGCCAGGATGCCAAACGTCACCTAAGGAATCCATGAAGATAGTGAAGAAACTGAGACTGTTGGCCCCCAAAGGCTGCAAAACCTGCGAAACAGGGAGCCCAAGAGCCAGGATGCCAAACGTCACCTAACCTGCGAAACAGGGAACCCCAGAGCCACGATCGATGCCAAACGTCACCTAAGGAATGCATTAAGATAGTGAAGAAAGTGAGACTGTGGGCTCCCAAAGGCTGCAAAACCTGCAAAACCTGCGAAACAGGGAACCCCAGAGCCAGGATGCCAAACGTCACCTAAGGAATGCATTAAGAAAGGGAAGAAAATGAGACTGTGGGCTCTCAAAGGCTGCAAAACCTGCAAAACTTGCAAAACTTGCGATACAGGGAACCAACCTGCGAAACAGGAAACCCCAGAGCCAGGATGCCAAACGTCACCTAAGGAATGCATTAAGATAGGGAATAAAGTGAGACTGTGAGCCCCCAAAGGCTGCAAAACCTGCAAAACCTGCGAAACAGGGAGCCAACCTGCGAACGAACCCCAGAGCCAGGATGCCAAACGTCACCTAAGGAATGCATTAAGATAGGGAAGAAAGTGAAACGGTGAGCCCCCAAAGGCTGCAAAACCTGCGAAACAGGAAACCCCAGAGCCAGGATGCCAAACGTCACCTAAGGAATGCATTAAGATAGAGAAGAATAGGGAAGAAAGTGAGACTGTGGGCCCCCAAAGGCTGCAAGACCTGCGAAACAGGGAACCCCAGAGCCAGGATGCCAAACGTCACCTAAGGAATGCATTAAGATAGTGAAGAAAGTGAGACTGTGAGCCCCCAAAGGCTGCAAAACCTGCGAAACAGGGAACCCCAGAGCCAGGATGCCAAACGTCACCTAAGTGAAGAAAGTGAGACTGTGAGCCCCCAAAGGCTGCAAAACCTGCGAAACAGGGAACCCCAGAGCCAGGATGCCAAACGTCACCTAAGGAACGCATTAAGATAAGGAAGAAAGTGAGACTGTGAGCCCCCAAAGGCTGCAAAACCTGCAAACCCCGCGAAACAGGGAACCCCAGAGGCAGGATGCCAAACGTCACCTAAGGAATGCATTAAGATAGGGAAGAAAGTGAGACTGTGAGCCCCCAAAGGCTGCAAAACCTGCAAAACCTGCGAAACAGGGAACCAACCTGCGAAACAGGGAACCCCAGAGCCAGGATGCCAAACGTCACCTCAGGAATGCATTAAGATAGGGAAGAAACTGAGACTGTGAGCCCCCAAAGGCTGCAAAACTTGCAAAACCAGGAAACAGGAAACCCCAGAGCCAGGATGCCAAACGTCACCTAAGGAATGCATTAAGATAGGGAAGAAAGTGAGACTGTGAGCCCCCAAAGGCTGCAAAACCTGCGAAACAGGGAACCCCAGAGCCAGGATGCCAAACGTCACCTAAGGAATGCATTAAGATAGGAAAGAAAGTGAGACTGTGAGCCCCCAAAGGCTGCAAAACCTGCAAACCATGCGAAACAGGAAGCCCCAGAGCCAGGATGCCAAACGTCACCTAAGGAATGCATTGAGATAGGGAAGAAAGTGAGACTGTGAGCCCCCAAAGGCTGCAAAACCTGCAAACCCCGCGAAACAGGGAACCCCAGAGGCAGGATGCCAAACGTCACCTAAGGAATGCATTAAGATAAGGAAGAAAGTGAGACTGTGAGCCCCCAAAGGCTGCAAAACCTGCAAAACAGGGAACCCCAGAGCCAGGATCGATGCCAAACGTCACCTAAGGAATGCATTAAGATAGTGAAGAAAGTGAGACTGTGGGCTCCCAAAGGCTGCAAAACCTGCGAAACAGGGAGCCGCAGAGCCAGGATGCCAAACGTCACCTAAGGAATGCATTAAGATAGGGAAGAAAGTGAGACTGTGAGCCCCCAAAGGCTGCAAAACCTGCAAACCCTGCGAAACAGAAAACCCCAGAGCCAGGATGCCAAACGTCACCTAAGGAATGCATTAAGACAGTGAAGAAAGTGAGACTGTGGGCTCCCAAAGGCTGCAAAACCTGCGAAACAGGGAACGCCAGAGCCAGGATGCCAAACGTCACCTAAGGAATGCATTAAGATAGGGAAGAATAGGGAAGAAAGTGAGACTGTGAGCCCCCAAAGGCTGCAAACCCTGCGAAACAGGGAACCACAGAGCCAGGATGCCAAACGTCACCTAAGGAATCAATTAAGATAGCGAAGAAACTGAGACTGTGGGCTGCAAAACCTGCGAAACAGGGAGCCCCAGAGCCAGGATGCCAAACGTCACCTAAGGAATGCATTAAGATAGTGAAGAAGGTGAGACTGTGAGCCCCCAAAGGCTGCAAAACCTGCGAAACAGGGAACCCCAGAGCCAGGATGCCAAACGTCACCTAAGGAATGCATTAAGATAGTGAAGAAAGTGAGACTGTGGGCTCCCAAAGGCTGAAAAACTTGCAAAACCTGCGAAACAGGGAGCCAACCTGCGAAACAAGAACCCCAGAGCCAGGATGCCAAACGTCACCTAAGGAATGCATTAAGATAGGAAGAAAGTGAGACGGTGAGCCCCCAAAGGCTGCAAAACCTGCGAAACAGGAACCCCAGAGCCAGGATGCCAAACGTCACCTAAGGAATGCATTAAGATAGGGAAGAATAGGGAAGTGAGACTGTGGGCCCCCAAAGGCTGCAAACCCAGCGAAACAGGGAACCCCAGAGCCAGGATGCCAAACGTCACCTAAGGAATGCATTAAGATAGTGAAGAAAGTGAGACTGTGAGCCCCCAAAGGCTGCAAAACCTGCAAAACAGGGAACCCCAGAGCCAGGATGCCAAACGTCACCTAAGGAATGCATTAAGATAAGGAAGAAAGTGAGACTGTGAGCCCCCAAAGGCTGCAAAACCTGCAAAACAGGGAACCCCAGAGGCAGGATGCCAAACGTCACCTAAGGAATGCATTAAGATAGGGAAGAAAGTGAGACTGTGAGCCCCCAAAGGCTGCAAAACCTGCAAAACTTGCGAAACAGGGAACCAACCTGCGAAACAGGGAACCCCAGAGCCAGGATGCCAAACGTCACCTCAGGAATGCATTAAGATAGGGAAGAAAGTGAGACGGTGAGCCCCCAAAGGCTGCAAAACCTGCGAAACAGGAAACCCCAGAGCCAGGATGCCAAACGTCACCCTAAGGAATGCATTAAGATAGGGAAGAAAGTGAGACTGTTGGCCCCCAAAGGCTGCAAAACCTGCGAAACAGGGAACCCCAGAGCCAGGATGCCAAACGTCACCTAAGGAATGCATTAATCATTAAGATAGTGAAGAAAGTGCGACTGTGAGCCCCCAAAGGCTGCAAAACCTGCGAAACAGGGAACCCCAGAGCATGGATGCCAAACGTCACCTAAGGAATGCATTAAGATAGGGAAGAAAGTTAGACTGTCAGCCCCCAAAGGCGGCAAAACCTGCGAAACAGGGAACCCCAGAGCCAGGATGCCAAACGTCACCTAAGGAATGCATTAAGATAGGGAAGAAAGTGAGACTGTGAGCCCCCAAAGGCTGCAAAATCTGCAAAACCTGCGAAACAGGGAGCCCCAGAGCCAGGATGCCAAACGTCACCTAAGGAATGCATTAAGATAGGGAAGAAAGTGAGACTGTGAGCCCCCAAAGGCTGCAAAACCTGCAAACCCTGCGAAACAGGGAACCCCAGAGGCAGGATGCCAAACGTCACCTAAGGAATGCATTAAGATAGTGAAGAAAGTGAGACTGTGGGCCCCCAAAGGCTGCAAAACCTGCGAAACAGGGAACCCCAGAGCCAGGATGCCAAACGTCACCTGAGGAATGCATTAAGATAGGGAAGAAAGTGAGACTGTGAGCCCCCAAAGGCTGCAAAACCTGCAAACCCTGCGAAACAGGGAACCCCAGAGCCAGGATGCCCAAACGTCACCTAAGGAATGCATTAAGATAGTGAAGAAAGTGAGACTGTGGGCTCCCAAAGGCTGCAAAACCTGCGAAACAGGGAACCCCAGAGCCAGGATGCCAAACGTCACCTAAGGAATGCATTAAGATAGAGAAGAATAGGGAAGAAAGTGATACTGTGGGCCCCCAAAGGCTGCAAACCCTGCGAAACAGGGAACCACAGAGCCAGGATGCCAAACGTAACCTAAGGGATCCATTAAGATAGGGAAGAAAGTGAGACTGTGGGCCCCCAAAGGCTGCAAGACCTGCGAAACAGGGAACCCCAGAGCCAGGATGCCAAACGTCACCTAAGGAATGCATTAAGATAGTGAAGAAAGTGAGACTGTGAGCCCCCAAAGGCTGCAAAACCTGCGAAACAGGGAATTCCCCCCTGCGAGAGCCCCCTGGTCAGGTTCACCAAAGATCGTAGATATGCACAATGCACGTTCACTAATTTGGGGGCTTCTAATGAATCAGGCACCACAGGAGCACACTGATGGATGGCCGCAAGTCTTTGTCCAGGCAGCGACCAGGTGCTGACCCCACAAAAGGGGGATGGATCCGAAGCTGGCGGCGTGATTTGCTGTAGCATATGTGGCAAGATGATCAACAGCCAATCTCAGATTTTCATGGCTTCAAAATTTTCTTTTGATCATCAGCCAGGGAAAGTACCGTGTGCAACCAATAGACATCACTTTGGTTCTGCTGGAGGCGCATAGCCCTTTTTCGGCGGGCCGACTGAAAAGTGGGATCATACACAATTCTCCAAACACCCTGTTGAAGTGCTCTCAAAAGTGGCTCATGTTTCCAAGGCTTAGTGAGCCCATCGGCCATTTCCTGTTCACCATCAACCCACTTAAGTGTGACCCTAGCTTGCTGCAGCCGTTCTTTTATGGCAAGAAGCTCAATGGCGGTTCTCTTTTCCTCCATCTGAAGTCCTGAAGTTTCAACCTTGGCAATTCCATCGAAAATATTCCTAGCATCGCAGACCATGGTGGACTCAAAAGAGGACAAATATTCATCAGTATGTCTCAAATCAATTTTCTGAGTACACTCAACATCCACAAAAGCCAGTTTGACAAATTTATGGTTGTCCAGGGCATTGGCACTCATTTGGGCTTCAGCACTCGTGGAAGATCGAGCTACCCTACGAAGTCTACGGCTAGTCCAATTCAAAACACAAAAGGGAGTCTTTTCTCCCCAAAGAACACCTTTTTGCATAAGGAGGGTAATCTGACCACCTTGACTGGAACCATCTTTAGGGGTAGCCCAACTAGCATCCGTGAAAGTGACCACCGTAGCATCACCAGTAACAGAAACAAAATCCAAACCACGATTAAAATGTTTTCTTTGCAACCGAACCAATTTATTGACAGAACAAAGATCTCCAACACAAGCTTGTTCAACACATCCTTGCAAATGAGATACCGTGGCCAACATCCAAGGTGCACTTTGAGTTGCTCTCCAGTTCAAAGCTCCCAAAGCTTGTCGCATCAAACGTCGCTCTGAATGAGTCACTGGTTCATACGTTTCGTTTCTACGCTCTTGTGACACATTGATTTCATCAATACTCAGAGCAAACCGTTCTTGGTTGACATGAATAGCAAAATTGGAATCCTGAGTGATTTCACAGCCACAGTACATGAGGCTTTCCTTTTGGGCTTCAGCCCAAGACCCAAAAGTGAATTTTTGTCGAAGTCGTTCCAGACTACGCTCATACTCAACCCCCCGTCCAGCACACAAAACATCATCAACATGAAACCCAAGATACCCACACACTTTGTTGTTTTCATCAATTCGTTTATATAAACACTTATCAAGACTATGGGGAATCCAACCATCATCAATCAAGCAAGTACTGAGAGACTCAAACCAACGCTTTGGTGCATTCAAGAGTCCATAAATAGCTTTTGCAATACGCAGGATTTCATTGTCTTTCATGGACAGGGCAGTTCGCACTTCTGGGGGTGGCATTCCATATAGTTCGTCCTGAGGTTCGGTTTTACCACCTTGCAGGAAAGCTGTTTTGATATCTCCTGAGGCTACGGGAAAGTGTTTCCTGGCAGCGCATGTCAACAACATGTTTCGACCCAGAGTAGAAAGTGTGGGAGATTCTCCTGGCAAATGGAGGAGTCTAGGATCCTGAAAACCCTTGATGATCAACCGAGCTTTTGCACGTTTCCCAGTTTCATTACCAGCGCTATCAGTGACCACTTTCCAAGTATATATCCAACGCATTTGCATAATGCGTTCCTCTGGAATGCCAGCCGCAGAACAGATTTGAACAGCATCACTGGAAAGAAAGGAGTCAATTTCCTTTTTCATGGCTTCATCAAACTGCTGTTGTTCATGAGGAAGGAGTTTTCTCAAAACAACTTCAGCTCCCTTCTTAGCCTTCGCATTGATCACCCAGGCACTCTTTCGTCGGTGGACGTCACGAGGTGCAAGTACTAACTCCATTTGAATAACATCAAGTTCTTGAACATAAGCAGTGAAATTTTTTAACAAGTCACTAGACACATGTTCTCCAGACACTGTCTTCGCAGTGTCCTGACAGCAAAAAGTTGTTCTCACACCTACGGACTCACTTGAATTCTGGCATCCCTCACTCAGTTCGTGTTCTCCTGGCTCAACGCTCCATGTGGTCCCGACTGCAAGACCGTGAGAATCTGGGCCATGCATGCTTCCATCTGCGCCATGCGTTGGTGCAGCTGCTCGTTGCCATTGTGGAGGTTCTGAATGTCGTTCTCCATGTTCTCCACCTGGCTCCAATGAGACAGGCTCTCGTCGTCCGGAATGGGCATTGGAGTCAACTGACCCATGGCTTCCAGTTCTGCTGCTTGGCGGGACCCCTCCTTGGTGTGCACCTTCTTCACGTTCGAAGGTTTCAGGGGAAGTTGATGGCTTCCGCTTCCTGGATGTCCCAGGACATTCTCCTCCTCGAGCTCCTGAGCTAGACGACGATGCAGGTAGATCTTGTACTTGTGGATAGTTCGGAAGACTGGGTCGTCGTCCTTGATGTGGCTTGCCACCCAACGGTTGTAGCTCTTGTCCTTGTAGATCTCCTGGAAGAGATGCCCCTTGTGGCGCTCCCCTTGGTCCATCTTCATCGAGCCGAGGTCTTCGAGCGACATGCTCTGAATCTCCTCTCGACTCACTTGTCCCTTCTTGTCCTGAAGGTCCAACAGAGTCTTCAGGTCGGCGCTTTGCATCGACATTGCGCTCTCGGGTTGTGTCACCGAAAGCTTCGTCAGGATAGCGGAGTTCACTGAGTGGCTTTTTGCCTCGAGCCCTAAAATGTGGAACATCAGGTTCTTGCGTGTCAAGACGTGTCATGGCTTCGACATCAGAAGTCAGATCTAGATACCTTTGTTGATTTTTGATGCCTTCCAACAAATCAAAGAAGTTTCGTGGTCCATTAATGTCCTTGTCCAGATGTCTCAAATCATGCTGCACAGGACGAAGCTGCTCAGGTGAACATCTAAGGATTTTACCAGCATGTGAAATCCAAACGATAGATCCCAAATGTTGTCCAGTTTCATAAGAGGAAGTCTTTTCATGTGTCAAAACACGTGCTGGTCCATGCCAATGTCCCCCATACCGTGATCCCTCTTTCACTCCTCTTCGAAAGTAATAGACGAGTTCGCCCAATTGGAACTCTTTCAAAGGTCGGCATTTCGAATGGAGAGCTCGAGAGAGCCTTCGCTGTGCATCCACTTTCAAAAACAAACGTTGGGCAGTGACCTCAGTTTGAAGATTCTCCTCAAAGGTCAGGTCTTCATGACGTGACTGCAGTGGCAAATTTTGATACTGCTGCGAAAAGGAAGACAACCTACTGTGGCTTTGTCCGAAAGCCCATTGATTAGGACTGTATCCTCGCACCTGATGCATGGAGTTTTTGGCACTGACTGCTAGGGATAACAACTGATTACAATCACGATCACTCCCAAGTTCCATACTCAACAAATTCATTTGTTCTTTCAAAGTCTGAAGATGTTTGGAATGTTTCCCAGCTTGCCATGCCGACTCTCCCGCAATAGGTTCAAGTTTCATGCCAAACGTTTCCAACCACTCAATAACTTCCACTTTTCTAAGAAACCCTTCTTCATCGTAGCGCAAGCAAGAGGGTGCAGGAAAACACTGGAGCCAGGTCTTCTCAAAAGCCTGTTTGAAATCAGCTCCAGAAATATTTCGAAAAGGTTTCTCAAAACCAGATCTGATGATTGCGGCACAGTGGAAATCAGTGGCTTCATCCATCATACTAATCCCAATACAATACTGAGGTTTTTCCCCGGGTTTCAAGGCTTCACGAGGAGTATGCCACCAAAAGGAATCAACACTGACACACTGCCATTTTTCATAGATTTTGGGAACAACAGACTGGCGGACAGTACTTCTCCCACCCCTCATGAGACAATCAGGACAATCAAATTCTTCAGCAAGTTGAATGATTCGGGGTTTGGAACCAGCATCTTTCAACAGCCTAATAAATGATTCTTTGCCAGGATGACCCAAATTTCGGTGAGCATCACGAATCATTTGTTTATATGCGGCATCATTCCCAGTGTCCTCCTCAGATTCTCTGTTATCATCCCGAGGTGCTTGAGGTTGGTCTTGTTCCTCCCTATCAGGAACGGGCGCAGCATTGATATTGTCCTCAGCACCTGCCACCTCTTCAGCCAAAATGGCGTGAGTGGGATCAAAATCAAAACTGTTGTTTTCGGTTGAATCCTTCACCTCACAGCTTTGAAAAATAGGAAACAAATCAACAACATCTTGCATCAAAGCTTTGGCAAAACGACGACACAACAAGGGAGGATAAACTGCTGTGGATGAAGTGATGCTACCTTGGATGACGCGGTGTGCTCCAGTTCCATGTATGCACTTTCGTTCCAGAGCTTTTCTGATTCCAGCATGTGTGGAAAACCAACCCCATGGTTTCTTGACAAGTTCATGTGTATCCCTACTACACATGCCATGCATACAACCATGAACAGAAAAACGTTCACCACACAAACGAACCATTTTTCTCATGTCAGGTACCGTCCAGCTCTGTGCATGAAGTGGGTGTTCACCTCCCCCATGGTGTGGTCCCGTGTCCGGTGTCAATCCTACACTGCCGTTCAATTCTTGTACCTGAATTTCCAAAAGCCTACGACAGTTCCTTAGCAAACGTCGACTGATCCTACGGCGTTCATGAAGCCGAGACACTTGTTCCCCAGTTCGTTGATTACAATTTGAAAAAGCAGTCCATGGATCACAAGGTGGGCTAACATGAAGGTACCGGGGTTTATATTCCCTAATCAACTTGGCAACATCTTTGAAACCCTGATTGGTGGTGAGATCATACCCATTATGAATCCCAACAGCCATAGCCCGTCCCCCTGCATCCTTCACTGCTTGGGTCAGTGGTGCATCCCAAGGTGCACAAACTTCCAACAAATCCAACGAACTTTCACCTATGAGGTTGAGAATGTCACCCACTCCAGCCAACATGGTATCTTGGAGCTCTTGCGCGCACTCCCGCTTACAGTCACCCATGAATTGGTACTGTGCGTCCCCAACATCATCAGGAGGCTCCACAAAAACACAGAAACCATCATCAAAATTGGTTGCACTGAATTGTGAATCTAGGTTCCTATCTCCACTCAAGACCCTCATCCCATGTTCAGGATGTCCATTACAATCCTGGTGGAGCTGTCCCTAGAGCTTCGGTTCATCCCCCTTTGGGTCCGGATCTGACTCAGGCGCACTCAGTACAGGAACCGCAGGAGGCCCCATCTCAGTAGATCTCATCAGTCCACGGCGCCCACCAAAGACAGTGACTGGTAGAAGAAGATGATTACCTGGACTCCTTTCCAGCTGATATGCTTCATGGTTGATGCCCTCAAAGACAGCTGTCCCCTTTCGGAAGTCAATGGTGGCTCGGGAATCATAGAGGAACTTTGCACTGAGCAGCAAAGGTGTACTGAAGTGTACTGCCCTCCACGACATGCACATCGACCATCATCTCATTTCCCAAGACACCAAGGTTCAGGTGTGCAAGTGCCAGAGCCTTGCTGCTGTGATCACCGCCATAGACAAAGCTCTTGTGGATGTTACGGTCGATCTCAAACTCGTCCTCAGTATTGAGGCCAAGCTCCTCGTACATGTCTGCGAGATCTTGCAAAGTGTTCACTCCAATCACGTTATCTGAGGCACCACTATCCAGGACAGCCTTGCCACGAAGTTGGTTTTCATGGCCAGTCGAGGCCCAGACCTGTGCACACTCGTCACCTTTATCACATGCATTCTCTGCAGTTGGTTCTTGCCATTGGACACCGACAAAACCCACCTTGCCACTTCCTTTTCCACTTTGGCCTTTGCCATCACTTTGAGCTCGTTGTGGACAAATACGAGCAATGTGGCCACGCTTCCCACACCGAATGCAGGTCTTGTTGGCATACTCATTGTCTCGATTGTAGTTCCCCTTGCCCTGAGACTTACCACGACCTTTTTGACTGTCAGGGTGTCTCACAGGGTAAAAACCCCTCGCCGTTCTAGCTTGGTCCAGGGCACGACGAGCATCCTTGAAATTGGCAAGTATCTCGGTATCATCAGGCTCATCTACGAGTGCAACATAGGCTTCTTGGTACCAAGTGGCCAATTCCTCAAGCTCTTCATCATTTGTGGCGGCATGGCTTTCCATCACATCTTCGTCCACATTCTGGTAGACCTCCCCTTCATCAGGTCGAGAAGGTTCATCAACCAGCAAAGCTTGTCCACCATCTTTTCGGCGACGACGCATCTCTTGATCCTTGGCAGCTAGGCCGCCTCCACTCCACATCTTTTGAAGGGAGGCCACCACGTGTTCCAGCTTGTATGACTCTGAGCGTCCACGAACATTGGCGATGTCCGATGGATCCATCCTCATATAGCAGTTCAACAGGAACCAGCCAAGGACTTCTGTTGGCAGTTTACCTTCTGATCCTGATTCTTTGAGGGCTTTCTCTAATCTTCTGGTCAGACTTCGAAATCTGGGTTCATATTCTGAAAACTCCTCACCGTCCTTGCGGTAAACTCTTTTTGCGCACAAAGAACTCGTTGAAAGCATCTCCAAGAAGATCTACCTTTTCACGGCCTCGAGTCTTCTCGAGAAACCTGAGGAAGTACTGCCACCCATCCGGTTGGCGTAACTTCTCTCTGTCAATCTCAGCGAGACTGTCAAAGGCCTTTCCAGTCAGATTGGATGCAAGCCGAGGTCCTAGAAGTTTCTGGTCATCCTCTTTCAGTCCATCAGCTCTCAGCTCAACACGCAGCTGATAGTCTGTCCATTTGTTCCAGTCACCATCCCATGTGGGATACTTGAAGTCCACTGAGTCCTCCTTGTTCCCCATGGTCGCCATGGCTCAGATCTATTGGTGCCTGCCAGGCTCCGCTACCATGCGAGAGCCCCCTGGTCAGGTTCACCAAAGATCGTAGATATGCACAATGCACGTTCACTAATTTGGGGGCTTCTAATGAATCAGGCACCACAGGAGCACACAAATGGATGGCCGCAAGTCTTTGTCCAGGCAGCGATCAGGTGCTGACCCCACAAAAGGGGGATGGATCCGAAGCTGGCGGCGTGATTTGCTGTAGCATATGTGGCAAGATGATCAACAGCCAATCTCAGATTTTCACCCCCAAATTCGCAATATCCCTGCTTCTCTGGCGCCCTCCCCCTTGGAGGGGTCGGCGGATATATATATATACATATATTTTAGAACTAAAACATATAGTTTGTTCGCATCGGACCCATCGGAAAAAAAAACACGTGTTTTTTGCACCTTCCCAATTTCTACTTGAAAAATTGCATATCATGAAATGCAAAGAGATCGAAACGGTGAGATATGTTTGATTCACTTCACCTGAATCCACAGACTGGCCTTGCCAGATATAACGAAATCTTTGACCGCGATGCTTTTGTGTATGATCGCACCAGGACTTGAGGGCAGCATGACAGTCCGCAGTATCCGTCGGTTTTTTTCCCACTTGAAGCATTCCTCACTGATTCACCATTGACGCAGCAGAGCTTGCCAGGAACCCTTTTGACAACGGGAGGTTCACAAACTGCTGGAACTTTTGGTGCCAGCCCCGTTGGCCTGCTGCCAGGGGCTTACTTCTATGCCACACTATGCGTTCCCAGTCAATGTTTGCATGTCACAAAACTACAGTATGTCACAAGTGTATACTGTATGCGAGTACTGGAATGCACCTTACGCATGCCTTCTGTAAAGTCGCGTTGTTCAAAGCTGTCTTCAATGTCTTCGGTCCAAACAAAACTTGGCTTTGGGTTGGTTCGCAGGATGCCAAGGGCGAGTTCTGAGCAAGTGAAGAACTCCATGTTTGCCTCCGTGGACTCGATATGACTCCATGGACTGGACATGCCTCACATGTCCCGTACTGTAATGTATTTGTCTGCGGCTCAAAGTTGTGGTGCCTACTGACCCACAGAACTGGTCATGTTCAGTGTTAAATCATTTGGATTTTTCTGCAAATATCTAAAAATAGGGTACCCCCCGAAAAAAATATACTGTAGTAAAACATGTCATTTTCCCATGACCATGGCCATTTGGAGGTATCCCCACTTTCAGACAGTCCCATTTGGGGCCAACATTTCAGTGTAAGACAATCGGGTCAGGATTCTTGTGTTGATTCGCACTGATCAATTTGAGCCAGACTATCATAAATAGTAATTACGTATTTGCATTGAGTGCATTTGGCGTCTGGCCCTTCGGTTGCTGTGACATGCTGTGACTAAAAGGTCAAGCATCTATGGGCAGAGCCATGAGACTCATAGAATGCTTCGAATTGCAGTACTTGACTGGTCAGGTTGACACAATGGTGGTCATGATGACAGGACTTGAATCAACAGGTAACAGATACGACAGACCAAACAGACTTGAAACATGGGCGAAGGAAACAAGTGCGAGCCTAGTGCGACGTGAGCACTGGAGAAAGACTGAATGTGAGCACTGGAACCATGGTTGCTGAAGGTTGCTGATGGTTGCTGTTCATGAGGGATTCGTTAGCATTTCGTTTGCTTTGGATTCGCTAGTCTTGAGATGATGATGTAACCGTCATGGAGCTGCAGGACTTCCTGTCCGGTCTGATCAGTTCGCTCTTCAGTACAGATCCCGTCGCACAATTTGAACTGAGGCCATTGGCTCAATTCTCAATACTAGAGGCATGCTGGCAAGGAGTATCTATATATCATGCCAATCTTTTTGTGGTTGGCTTACACGAGCATTAGGATGCAACCTTGACATGTAGGTCATGTAGGTTGAGTTCAACGTTTAATCAACTGCTGCCACAAGCCGGTCAAGATAGAACACTTCTATCCAAGGGATCCATCCAGAGTAGACAGCCTGCTGCAGGCATGCCACACCATGTAGCAGATGGATTATGTTTGCGCGTTTCCGAGCCCTGTCGAAACGCAGCAAGACGCAACTTCCTCAGAGAGAAACACTTTGCAGGGTAGACTCGGGTAGACGGGGGGGGGGGTTTGCCCGGGAGTGGAGTGGGGTGGGTGGGTTGTGGCAATAAAAATCACGATACATTTTTGCAGCGTCGCTTGCATTAACTTCGGTACGCTTTTGAAGGAACACACACGATAACTTCTGTATGCTTTCGCAGCAACGCTCACGGGACCTTCGGTGGGCTCTTGGAGTAACTTCTTTGACGTACGGAAGCATGAAGCACGTAAGTCACGTAAGGTCGTACAAGAGTGATGTTGATATGGTTGAAACATGTCGAAACCAGAGCATTGATGTTGATATGTTTGAAAGACGCGTGACATGCGCCCTGATTGACCGCTGTGTAAGACAGTCTGGGCACAAGATGTTTTGTTTTTTTTTGTGATGAGTCAACCTCATTGAGGTTTCTCCACAGTCCATGTGAATGTGTTGTCAGCGTTGCGCATTCATGCCAATTTCGGTTTGGATGCCATTCTCGAATGGAAAATGTGCAGTACACCCAAAGATCATAGACAAAGTCAGTCCTCAGCAGTGCTTTGTGGACATCCTGGTTGACTCCGGACAAACGCTGAAATGTAAAAGAATCGACCCCGCGTTTCCCTTCAAGGGTTGTAATTCTTTTCATTTTCCTAAAAAACAGAAGGTTGCAAATGACAGAACACATATCATGTCAAAACTCCAGACGAAAGGGACTGACAGTACCTCAAAGAATCATACTAGATTGATTCATACTAGATCATACTAGTCTGTTGAAAAACGACATGCCAGTGTGGCGCAACTGACATTTTCAAAAATAGATCGACTTGAAGTCTTGGAGGTCGTGATATGATGACATGAAGGCCAGAAAACCATTGGTGGCCGGGCTAACCCCCCGTCAACCTCACATTGACATGCTATGGCAACTTTGATGCTTGGCGCATAGTTGTACGATTGTGAGCAACTTGAAGCTGAGGACTTTGGAAAGATACTTCTCAGGCAGCGGGGAGCGGGGCGTTTTGGTTCTGGTGCTTTGCGACCATGATCAAATCTCGGAAGGACTCAGCGATGAGAACTGGACTGCACCATGGGCAGTCCATGCGCGGCGGAATCTTTTTTCCAGGACCTGCACCATGGGTCGCCATGAGATGTTTCGAAGATGTAGTCGAAGATGTAGTCGCAGTGACAGTCCAAAGTCAAGATTTGGATTTGGACATTTTGGACTCGGCAAACCCAACAGTTTTACCTGTTTCTTTTGTCCCTTGCGGATGTGATGAGAGCTGCTTTGATAGGCTTCATCACCTACGGAAGAGTAAGGCAAAGCCCGAAGAGGCAAGAGGCTCAGCTGACTCATTGTGACCGGGGCTCATTCAATGATGCATGAATAGACCTGCAAAAGCATCCTGACATATCCTGACACTGCAGATTTTCTAGTTTTGCGATGTTCCTCCATCTTTTGTGGCATTTTCTCCCAGCCCACTTATCTATTTGTTGCTACTTTCCAGTTTTTTTCCCAGGTTCTCTTTGTGGTGTCTGAGCGCTGCCTGCCAGTTTCTGGCTAGGGGAGAGTTGAAGGATGGTAATGTGGAATATACGCATGTCATGTGTATGTGTATATAAACTATATATATATAGTAATAGTCGGCTTATGTAGAAATTAATATACGTATAGATATGTACATACACATACGTACATATATACATACCTTTATGTATATACATCTATGCATATACAGATTGTGGATATACATATGTGTATATTTGTTTAATGTATACATAAATATACAATATACATAAATATACATATACATATACATATAAATATACATATAAATATACATATATATATAATTATACATGTACATATATATAGATACATATAAGTGTATGTATATATATATAGATGTATGCATATACACATACATATGCATATAAATATCCATATACATATACACATAAATCTCTCTCTCTCTCTATATATATATATACATAAATCTAAATATAGATATCAATACACATACACGTGTATATACACATATATGTATACACATACATATACATATATATATATATAGATAATGTACATGTACAGATATGCATGTAGATGTATACACATACACATACATATATGCAATATGTATATAGCATATAATGTAATGTATAGAATTATACACCAACGTTATACAGTGTGTGTATATATATATACAATATTATAATATAATATTCGGATACTTCAAACCCGGATGGCAGCTGGCTTTTTGGAAGGCGGCCGTTAGCTTCTTGGATTGCAGGTGTCGCCGAAGAGAGCTGCTGAGAGATCCTCGAGATTGGGTGGTGCTGTCGCACAGAAGCGGTTTGATCACCCCGTCCAGAAGCACTTTTTACATTCTTTTTACAACGTTTTTGGTGGTCCAGGTGGCTATGAGTTCGCTTGGTCATGTTCAGTTATGGACAGAAACTCTGGGTCTTTTAGAGGCAGGGGATTTGGTGGCACTTTGTGCCAGGAGTTTGTTCCCCCTGCTTCGACAGGCAATGTACTCGGAGATGGGTTTCGTCGCCGTGCAGGCATTTAACGCAACCATCTCAGCAACCGAGTCCTGCTGGCGAAGTTTGGTCCAGATCAGTTCAAATCATTGTTGATCATTGCCAATGTACTTGTTATAATATAATATGATATATACTATAATATAGTATAATATGATAGAACATAATATAATATAATACAATACAATACAATATTATACACATATATATATATATATACATATTATACATGTTTCCTCCACCCCCCTGGTTTGCCCACACCCAAATAACACATCCAAACAATTCATATATTGTCACCAGAGGATGAATGAAAACAGTGGCTATCTTTAGGTTTTCAGGATTTAGGGTTTAGGGTTTTAGGGTTTCAGGGTTTCAGGGTTTTAGGGTTTTGTTTTGGAAAGTAAACAACTTCAACCCTACGGGATTTAAGCATGCCGAGATGCCAGGAAGGCCCAACAGTGGCAACATGCTATTGCACTGTTCAGTGACATCGAACGACACTCGACTGCGATGAAGAGATTCTTTTTACTATTGTTATATTATGTTATATTGATATATGTATATATATAATCATATCATACATACTATATGATTCTTGTAATATATATAATCATAATATCACAATTTTCTGTTCAGAAGAGTCTAGTGCTCAATCCCTTTGAAGTCTTAGCTCAGGATATTCCCTTTCGCCCGATGCCGTACCCCATCTGCAGTAAACTTGATGACCGGGGTTGTTCAGCATGCAGAATTCGCTCAGGTGACCTGCAATGCTTTGCTCAGTGCATGTGACAAGGGAGGCAAATGGGAAAGTCCGGGGCCTGTGTTTGCTGTTGCGCCAGTGCTCCGACAGCTCAGCTTTGCACTTCCCACCTCCGCTGCCAGCTTTGGCCCGCAAGGTGCTCTTGATTTGCTTCAGCGAGCTGGCCACTTTCAGCTTCAACCCAACGTCGTCAGCTACAGCGGCTCGGCTAAGACCGTGCCATGTTGCCTTCTGTCCTGTCTCATGTTTTCCATATTTTTCCATATTTTTCCACACAGCATCCTGTGGAAAGAAAGTCCAAAATAGTCCAAGTCGGGAATTGAAGTCGGAAGCATTTGCAGATATTTGCAGAAGCTGATGTCTGTTCCATACTGTACCTGTCCATACCTTTTCTCTCCATGCATTGCTTTCGACAGACATCGGCACTGTCAGCTTTGTTTCAGCTTCAAGGTGCAACAGTCTCTGCTTGCGAGCGAGCAAGGGCTTGGGAGCAAGCGCTTCAGGTAATCGCCGTGGAAAATGCACGATGGAAATCTGGGGCATCTTGTGCAGTGCCAATCAGCATGTTTGCTTCAACATCTTTAACATCTTCAACATCCTCTACACAGTTTGCTTTATCATCTTTATACAGTACAGTATATCCATGTATATCCCATTTTATCCCTCTTTTCTAGGTCTTTGCCAGTATGCACGCGCGGCAAATTGCCGGTGATGTGGTGGCTTTCAATGCAGCACTCTGTGCACTGGATCGTGGTTCGCAGTGGCAGGAGGCCATCCCAGAATTTGTGCGGAAAAAAGGGGCAGTGAGTTGGTCCTTTGTTCTCGTTGTTCAGGCATTGATGATGTTGGAAGACATGAGCCAGGCTGGGCTCAGGACAATCCATCGCAAGTACCGAAGTCCCGTGCTCCCTCTGGCGTTGTAGCCTCGTGGCTTGTTTTGCACCAGATGAGACTCAAGCGGAGCCTAGCAAGCTATGGGGCCGTCATCAGCGCATGTGGCGACGCATTCCAGTGGGAGGTGACTTGGTACAATTCTGGTGGATCAACGCAAGATGCGGCATGGCACAGCATGGGAAGCGTCCTGTGCGAGCTTTTGAGACATTTTGAGACCAAGGAATCGATTGAATTACTGAGCTTGCTACAGAAGCAACTGCTTGAAGCTCTGGAAATTTATCGCATGGCTGTGGTGATTGTTTTGTCTACGATTTGTCCCAACCAGATCTTATTTTCTGGAGATTTCTGGAGGCTGCAGCCTAATCTGATCGTCATGAATCTGTGCTTGAATGCATCCCGCAAGGCCATGAATGTACAGGAATGTCAGACATATGGGATGCATCTTGCCGAATCTTGCCGTCACTTGCCGTCACTTGCATCTTGTGCTTCCTTGTGCAGAGACAGGCGAACAATCTGCATGTGTCCTTGAAGCTCTACAACGATATGCTTAGCAGGTGCATCATGTGCATCGATGGCGCTGCATGTTATCTAGCACATCTTGCTTGCTCTGGTGGATGACATGGACGATAGATGACAGATGACAGCAATTTTTGTGCATTCATTATATTATATTATATTCATTGTCAATTAACAGACATTGTAAACTATAAGAGTCTCTCCTTTTGCAAAGGCTATGCAAGAAACTGAGATGCACACCTGTTGTGCAATGATGACCGCGCATTCTGGCTGTCGCAGGTCAGACAGGCCAGACCTGCTGAGCTACACCTCTTTGATTTCAGCATGTGGCCTGGCATTGTCCAAAGCAAACCTCATAAGATGCCCCAGATGTGTTGTACCTGATGAATCCTGATTATTTGTCCCCTGCGTTACACACCTGGGATACTACCAGTTTTTTTTGTATCATCTTAAAATATCTCAATTCATTTATCATTTTAAAAGCACAGCACTGAGGTACGTTTGGTGCTGAGTGGCAGCTGGCACTACAGCTTCATGAGGCCATGACTTCTTCGGTTGCATGCTTGGAGAAAATTTTTGACGAGTAATCCAGGTGGGTTTGAGTCCTTCAAATTATGGACAAGCCATGACCCTAAACCCATGGATTTTCATCTATCTTTTCATCCTTTTCATCCTTAATCACAAGCGCCCTTTTCGTGGTACACTCCATTTTCAGACAACTGGACTTTGCGCAGCTGTTGGAACAGGATGCCCAGTTCGTAACTGGTAAACTCGACATTCTGTCCTTCAATGCGTTGCTGGGAGTGTGTCGACAAGCAAGCAGATGGGAAGAGGCGCACAGGAGCAACGAAAAGAGCTGTGGCAAGCTATGGCAAGCTATGGCAAGCTATGGCAAGCTTTCTGATTTGTTTGAAAACAGGGTACTTCGATCATCCTCATATATCCTCATATTCACTTTTTAGTTGTTGCTTATTCAATTATTATGTTCCAGATATTTCCCAGTAACAATGGCAATTTTGGGCACCCCATTGACATGGGCATCTTGCTCAATGCTGGCTGCAGCAGGATTCTGCACGACCTCAAAGGCTATGGCCTTTCTCCAACGGTGCCCACCTACAAGGTCTGGGGTTTTCAGAGGCCAACTTCCGGAATCTTTCAGATCCAAAATATGTTGAATATGAATGAATATGAATCCAGAATACGAAACTCAACCAGTGACTTAACTTAATCCTTCATGATTTGAAGATTTTGAAGCTTTGATGACACATCAACTGCTGGATTCCGGAGCGAGGCAGTGATCTCTGCTTGTGCTCGTGCCACAAGATGGTCCGATGCCGTGGGCCACCTATCTTCCTTGATGAAGACCTTGGACACACCGACGACACCTGGCAGCGGCAACTCGGACTCGAATCTGGACGATGACTCCGATGGACGGATTGAAATTTGAAATTCCCTGAGGCAATCCGTCCAGCAATTCCTCGGATTTCATCCTGCAATATGGGATTGTCTCCAAAGCTTGCGTCGAGGTGCGCTGAGCCAGAGTGGAAGGGTGATTGAAAAGGAGTCAGATGAGTCAGATGAGTCAGATGGAATGCTCGGCCAGGCAGGTTTTGGAAGCGTTGGACAAGCTTTACTGGCTGAGGCCTAGCTTGAGAAATCTGTGGGACATCGTGGGACTGTTTCCATGTCGCAGGCAGAGCATATGGCTTCTGCAAGAGGTTTAGTATCAGGATTTCCAGCAGAGTGGTCATGCCCCAAGATCAGGATGAGAAGGGCGGCTGAAGCTGTTTGATATTGTTTGATGAAGATTGATGAAGCTGTAAAATTGACTAAAATTGTACAAAGCAGAGTATAGCAGACTCAGGTTGAGTGTTCTCCACTGGCAAGCTGCTCTCTGGGCCTTTGAAACCCAGAAGGCCTGCGGCACTTTTCATCCGCCTGGCGCCTCGTTGCACTGAAGACTCTGCAGGCCATGCATGACCTTGACGATGGTGCCGGTACCTTGGGTACCTTGTGAATGCTTGCAGCTAATGCTGATGGCCACACAGTTTTTTCGAGTAATTTCAATATAATTCAATCTGGTGTGAGGATGCAAATCTGGCATGTTCCAATTTGGAATGATGGCACTGAGGTACGAGTTGTTGGGGTCGCCGATGTCCTCATAGAAGCAGGGCGTGATGCCGGCGCAATGAGTCTCTTGATCGATGCCCAGGAGGTGTCCATCTTATTCTTCACCGCAGTGTTTTTCAAAGTATCAGAGACTGAAGCCTTTGAAGAAGCTTTTGACTTGACCAAGCCGTGAACCTTTGGTCAAAGCCAAAGCTGTTTTTGTTGGCCTTTTGTCTGGGACAGGCTGGCAACATGTCACTGTGGAGGTGTGAAAGACGGAAGGCAGATTGGTGGCAAACACATCGTAACCTCTTGACAACCTGCTCTTCTGTAGCAGGTTCTGGACTTGCACGATCTAGGAGGCAAGGGTTGGTTTCATCATGTTTCATCACTTCTTGTGATTCTTGTGCAATAAATTTCTGGTCTGTCATCCCCCGTTGAGGCCGGGGGTCTTGCTCTGCTCCTGTAGCTGAAGCAGCTGTCAGTTCTTTGCCCAGCCATGACATTTGCTGCTGCCCCCCATTTGGATCCATTTGGTGCTTCTTGAAGCTGAGGTGCAGCACTTCTGCAAATGGCGCATGACCACAACTTCTCCGCAAAACATAGTTTAGTGGGCGCCAAAGTTGCCACTGCAAGTCTGTGATAATCCAATCCACTTGAGATCAGAAGACGCAAGGTCATTGTCACCGGGCGAGGGAGAAGAAGTATTAGGGGAATTCCGTTATTGCTGCCAGCTATGATGCGTTGCCGGCGCTGTTGATGACCTTTGAGCGGCTCCAGCAAGACTTGTTCCATCTTGTTCCACTTGAGCCTGTCGACAGGTCCTTCTTAGTTGATGGTTTGGGACTCGAAGTACGACAGGCCAGGTTCGCCCTGGGTTCGCCACTTGCTGCCATTTCCACTGAGATCACTGAGCGTAGTAGGCGGTCTCTTGGCAGTTTGGACACCGTTCACAAAGCATGGGCGTTTCATTGAAAGGATCCTGGCTCCCTTCGAGTTGCATCCTTGGACTGCCTAATGTCCAAGCTGAGAGGTTGACGAGTTTCTTGTCGTTTGACCTTGAATGATTCAGACTTTTATATACTTTTATTATTTTTTATCTGCGTGTTTCTCTATCCATTTTATCCTAGTCAGATGAGTCTTTGTCTCATCCATCTGACCTTTGGGTGCCATCTTTTCGTTGACCAAGGTCTCGAGGGCGTCTCTGCACAGACTGTGGCAGGGTGAACGTTGGGATACAAAGATGTCCTGACCGATCTGACCGGGCGATGTCCTGCATCGTCTTTGCTGTGGCGTGCTCCACAGACCCAAGGCTCGTGTTGCCAGAAAGAAGTGCAGAAGATGTCAAGTTGACACGAAGTGACTGTGACTTGCCAATGTCATGAGGATCAAGAGGTAGCACAGGGTGTTGGATACTTGTAGTTTCACCTGATTCACCTGTGTTGAGACTACAGAACCCTACCATTTTGGCTCAGTCTTAGAGTAGATCAGTTATGACAAGTTGTGACAAGTTGTGGTTGTTAACATCTCCATGAGTGCACCACCCAAGCTGACCGCCTGGAAGCCCGGAACTTGTGCGACGTCCTGAGATGTGGTCGGAGCGGTTGTGAATGTGAGGTCCGGGCAACCGCCAGCTCAACCTGGGCCATTGTCGGGGTGATTTTGCTCCTGTGGGGCCTCTAAGCGTTCTTTTGTTTTGGGCTGTTGATAGGCTTGATTCTTGATGTATTTATTTATGTAATTTACACATCTTTGAAGTTTGAATAGGTTTGATTTGTTTTGATATGATTTGATGTGAGTTGATGGATCTAATATAGTATGGTTTTGTATCAAAACATGTCATTTGGAAGTTACTGCCATCATGGATTCATTTCAGGCAGTCCTTTTTGAAGACAATGTATGACAATGCATTGGCTTGGGAAACTGAGAACTTGTGCGCTTGACCGTCGATTTTTCAACCTGGCTCTTGCCTAGGTTAAATGGGGTTCGACGCTGTGTACCAGTGGCTCTGCAGCCTTTCACGCAAGGCAGAAAACCCACTGCTTGTGGAAGCTGCAAGAGGACTCAGTGAAATCGAGTCAGTTTTTTTTGCCCATGCAAATTCATCCATCACAAAGATCGGCTCATGGAAGTTTCAAGCTGTAGCCCGTCTCAAGTTTGAAGCTAAGTAAACTACCAAAGCCTTGTTTGAGGATGTAAAGTGCATGACATACAACAAGTCCGACAGTATCCCATCCCTTCTTTGTTTTGAAAAGTTCTTTGCTCGGAAACTTGTGATGCAGCCATACACTGCGGGCCATGGAGCCAAATTTGCGGACGACGATTGTTGGAGAGTTGATCTCCGAGCTTGACCTGTTGAGAGATCCTGGCGATCCATTCGAATCACAGAGTTCCAGCCTTCCCAGGTTTTCCCAGGACGGTGAAGCTTCTGGTGACTGAGATGTCCTTCAAACATTTCAAACCTGCAAATTCTGCTGTTAGAAGCTTTAAGTCTCAATGAGATTTGGATTTAAACACTCCTTATGGATCCTTCTCGCAGTTTGGCTGCCAAGTTCTGACAGAAGTGCGAGCTTGCTGTGTGTACACTCTTTTGGGGGTAGTGATTTCCAATTTGTATCAATTAGTCTCAGTGGCTGAACTTGAGCATGAGAAAGTTTCCATACACTTACACAGCAACATCCTCGCAGGTTACTCCACTTCTTACTGTACTGAAACGCACCTACAGTTGTATTTCCATGCAGTGTATCCCAGCAAAAACATCCCTGTGGAGTCCAGCAAAAACATCCCTGTGGAGGAAGCTGCCTACAAAGACTTTGGGGCTCGAAGAGATCTCACGGGCATTTCGCAATTCTGCAAAGAAAATAACTCTGGCCGTCAGAAGCTGGAGGAATTCAATGAATTCAGATGTAAAGACCAGGGTATTGAGAGCCAGGTGGTGGATTCATGTCCTTTACTCGAGAGGCTTAGGAGGAGATCTGTGTGCCAACAAGAGGACCGTGCCAGACTTCGGAACAATCTGGAGCTTCGGCAGGCTTTGAACAATTTGAGTGGCGCATCTCAAAATCCAAGTTTCGCTGTGCGCGAGAGGCCTTTCAGCAACCAGCTTGACCTGTGCGAAGCTGACCCTTTGCATCACACAAACCACGATGTACACACTGGCCAGAGTCCGTTCACTGGTGTATGCCAAGGGGATCGAGCCAAAATGATGAGATGTGGCAGATATGATCAGCTAGGCTGCCTAGGCTCTATCAAACGAGTCCAGAGATCACATTCCACTCCAAGCAGGTCAAAGGAAACACCCCGTTCATCACAGATGTCGACACCGTCAACACCCAGGCATTGCATCTCTCCAAGATCTTGTGTACCAAGAAGTCCGTGCCGAAAGTCTCAGATACCTGGCAGAATGGGGCGGTGACCACAGGGCATCTGGAGCGATATTCACTGTTACGTAATAATTTTAACATATATAATATACACATAGATGTAACAGTTCTCAACTGTGTTTCCTACATATGCAACAGAGATTCTGGTAGCACTGGACAAGTGAACAATGTTGGTTGAGATTTTTGTTGATGTTTGTCACCATGTCTTAGTTGTGGACCCTATGCCAGTGTGGTTTTAGCCTTTCCTCGTTTGAACACATCAAAGCTTGTCAAGGCCAGGCGCTTCTTCACCAGTCCGTCACAGCCAAGCCCTTTTGCGTGCTGAAAAGCATGGGCGGCAGAAAGGCAGTGCACGATGTCTGAGCGAAGCAAGCAGAGCAAAGCTTCAGCGAGCCTTGCTTCGGCCACCAAGTTGCTCACCAAGACATGGTGGCCACCAAGCCATTCAGAGTTGCAGTGATTTGACTGCTGATGTCACAAATGCGCACTTCTTTGATTTGGGTGAACCAGTGACCTTCGGGCATGTAGGAAAGGTTCGGCTTTCGACGAAAGTTGCCACTCCACAATTTGGAAGAGTGAACTTCTTGCAAGGTCTTTAGTGTTTTGGTTGCGTGGTGGTGGCACTGGTACAGATTTGTGCCAAAGACTGCCGAGGGTGTTGGCAGAAAAAGTTGCCATGTTGAACTCACTGCCAGAATTTACTGACAAATACTGACAAGGGGAACCGACTTGTGAGATGATTTGAAAAGGGCAGTCAAACAACAAAAATGAACTGGGGACTGGGGCAGCATCCTTGTGGCTGCAGGCTTAGGACCTGCTGGCTGGTGCGCATATGTCCTTGGAATGCATCAGTTTTTGGTGCTCTGTCATCTCTGTCATTTTCAGGATTTTTCAGTCGAAATTGATCAAAATGTCCCATCTAAGATCATCTAAGGTGCTTTCCGGTTTCTTCTTTGCCTACGCAGAGGCTGGAAACCTGTTGCCATGATGTTTTTCGAAGCGTGTTGGTTTCTGGTCTCAGTTTGGCGATGACAGAATCAAGTTGAGTCACAGTCACTGCGCTACCATAGAGCGTCATACTGTAGACGCTTAGAAGATCTTAGAAGTGCCGATGCTGATTTGGCTGGTGAGGGGTACCGCGGATTTCAGCAGAAGTTCTCACCGTTGGTGGTGCGACGAGCCCTCCTTCTTGATGGGGACCAGCCGATCCACAGAAAGGTGCCAGTTGGATGGGCCATGATGGGCCAATATATCCAAATTATTCCAAATTGGAATTTGAACCCCATGTAAACTACAGATAACTGATTGTCCGTGTCATTCTTTTTGCATTTTTTTGCACTGAAAGACCATCCCAGTCTTTGTTTCGTGTTGCGATTGAAGTGTAGCAATCATAGTCATAGTAGCTCGTGGAGAATACATCCATGTACATCCTAAGACTAAGAACATCTAAGAACAATCTTTCGAGATTTGGCCGCTGCCCGCAGAAAGATTCCAACATACCGTGTATCCATGTCCGTTTTTATTTCTTTTAATCCAATACGAGTTTTTGTCCCTAGCCATTTTGGCTGAACCCCTTGGCTCTTGGAGTTGTCGGCCGTGTTTCGTGACGAATTTCTCGCTGTCTCGGCTGTCTCATTGACCATGATGAGGGTTGCAGGTCTTGTTCCTTGGATGCTCTGGTCGTGTGCTGCGGCGGAACCACTCGTCTTCGAACACCTAGGCACCACATGGACCATCGCAGTGAAGGATAGCGAGTTGGAGGTCACTGCAGACTGCGCCGAAAACACCTGGTGCGGTTTCGGCTTCAACAAGGACATCCCAGAGATGAGTGGCTCAGATGTGTTTACCTTCGGATACCATGCGACCGCTGATTTGGTGGATTGCCCCACCAAGGGCTGCGGAACATGTGGATGTGGCTGTGGTTGCGGAACTACCCGCCGTCTGCGCCAGCCCGAGAATCCATACATCCCTCGTGCGCGTGACCTGAAGGTGCAGTTGCCAAAAGCTTCTGCACCAGGGACACCCAAGGGCCTCGGAAAGCTTGGTGGAGTGGTGGGTATTGCAATGAATGGAGTGCTGTTTGTGCACGAACACCCAGAAGAGGGCTGGACTTGGCTCTTCGACAACTGTGGAGGTCATGGTGATACCTATGGCCACTACCACTACCATGCACCACCTCTTTGCTTGTTGAAAACTATGGGCCTTCCGGTGCCCAAGAACAGTTCCTGGTGGAAATTTGAAGGAGAACAGGCATGGCCAAAAAGCGGACCTGAGGTCCAGGTTGGTTGGGCACTGGATGGAGCGCCCATCATGGGCCCTTTCAAGGCTGGCGTCCGCACTGAAAAGAAGCTCTTGGATGAGTGCCATGGAGCCGTTGATGAGACCACCGGAGAATACCGATACTACTTGGTTCCTGAAGCACCCTATGTGCCTCCCTGCTTGAGAGGTGCCCAGCTGGGAAAGGTGGAAAACTTCCGCAGCTCCAAGGAAGGGCAGCCCTGCAGCCGCTCTGGCGCTCAGCAGGTAGAGATTTCGACCATGGAGGGTGGCAAGGTGATCACGGGAAACGGATGTCCCGAGCATGCCATGTTCAAGAAAGTGCAGCGAGGTTTGCCGTTTGACTTTAAGGGAAAGACTGTGCGAAAGCTACACAACCATGGGGGTGGCCACAACTACGGCACATGCCCTGCTGATGCAGGTGGCTGCGGCTGCGGCTGCGGAAGCACGGCTTGTGGCTGTGGAACCACTTGCGGTTGTGGCTGTGGAACCACCACTGCTACTGCGTGCGGCTGTGGAACCACTTGTGGCTGCGGCTGCGGAACAACAGCCCCCGTGAGCCCCTGCGCAGCCAAATGTGGCTGTTGCGGAACACCGGCGGCCGCTTGCGGCTGTGGAACCACTTGTGGTTGTGGCTGTGGAACCACCACGGCTGCTGCCTGCGGCTGCGGAACCACTTGCGGTTGTGGCTGTGGAACCACCACAGCCGCCGCTTGCGGCTGTGGAACCACTTGCGGCTGTGGAAACACTTGCGGCTCTGGCTGTGGCTGTGGCTGCGGAGCAGGTTGTGGTGTTACCTACAAGTGCATGGGACAAATGTTTTGCGCCAAGGGTCTGACGAAGCAAGGTCCGGTGCTCACTGTCCCAGTGAGTCTCTCGCAGTGCAATGGTTTCCCAGGCAGCATTACCATTGACGAGAAGCAGGACCTGACCAGTTACAGCCTGACCTTCGAGGGTGGCAGAATGAAGGCGTCCGCCAAGCGCGCATTCAACACTGGCGATGCAACAGATTATGTCTTGTCCGCAAACACGCCATACTACATCCTGATCACCGTTGGCTCAGCAGCTGGTAACGGCCCTGCATACCAGGTGGGATACCACGGCAGCTCGGCTACCCAGACCTTGGTCTGCGAGAGCACTCTCACGATGAAAGGTGCGTGCAAGGCGCCCAGTGAATGGTCTGGAGCTCCAAGTCTCGCGTCGATCGAAGCTGCAGCCGACGACTCGAAAACGCCAGCGCTGAGTGGCGCCATCACTATGGCGCTGCTGTTGCTAGCATGGCACTGAGCCTAAAAGAGGGGCTGGATTTGGATGCTGATCATGTCATGCAACAGTGATGCTTAATGAATCTTAATGATAATTAGTGTGACATGTATTCAGTTTCCCAAGCACATGATAGCTATGCCGCTATTCATCATTACAGATCCACATCATGGACTGAAGCGTGATTCCTTAAGTAGCATCCAGGCCGACAAACTACTCAGCTTTCCAGGTAGCTCAGACATCGAAGGAAATTGTCGGATTGTACAAATCCTTCCTGTCCACCCAAGGCAGATAGACGCAGATTATTGAACTGCTCGGTGCCCAAACCAAAGTTCCCAAAGATCACCTAAGTGACTTTGCGAGCTTGAGTTTTTTTTAGTTCGCAGGGGAAATTGTCGGATAGAACAATTCCACTGTGGGCATTCTCTGGTGGCAACGGACCAGGAGGACCGGTGGCCACAGGGATTTTTGACTCCGACTGCAAAGTGCCTCCGGCGGAGTTCAGATATGCGATCCCGGCCTTTATCGTGAAGAGATAGGGCACTGGGTTGCAAAAAAAAGGATAATTCAAATGAAGCGAAAAAACGAGTGTTTTTTTTGCACAAGAGTGACCAGTTTTCGGTAGAATGGTGACAGTGCGTCTTGTGATACTCCTGACAATCCCATACAATCCCTATCCGAGCAAACGGTGAACATGTCAGACCCAACAAGATGCCCAACCACATGGGCCAACGATGGCCAACCCAATGGCCCAATGGCCCATCACCTGGTGCAGGTGTTCGCACCTGCATACGCCATGGCCTTCTTCCATGCGCGCAACAAGCGCAAGGCAAACTGGACGTGAAGATCAGAGCCGCACATGCCAGATTTGCTGTGGTCGATGGCACTGGAGTGATATGATATGACATGATATGACATGATATGACCAGTCTGAAAGGATAGTACTCGCAGGGGCCCTCGCACAACAATTGTTTTTGATAGTTTTTGTCTGTTTTTGTTTTTTGTTTTTAATTCTTTCTACCTCTTCATATGTTCGGAATCCCGAATGGTGGTTGGATGCCACATTTGTGTAGTGTTGACCATGGCACAGGCAGTTTCGTGGGGCCTGATTCTGGGCATCATGATGATCGTCGCGGTTGCAGGGGCCTCAGGAAATGGAACCTCTCCACCGTCCGTCCTGGGTGTATCCAAGGTAAAGCGAATGCCTTATCCTTACCGAGCCATTTTGGATGCTGGCGTTTGCGCCGGGCTATCCTGGGGAATGGGTGGTTGCCTCGGCAAAATTCAGCAGGAAATTTGGGGCTGTCTGAAAGTCGTGTACCCATAAGTTCATCCTAAATCCACTGGTTTTTGATATGTTTCAGCTTTTTTTGATAGTTTATCATCAATTTACCTACCTGAATGGCGTACGTATATTTCAGACACACCCAGATATGAAAGTTGGTGCGTCAGGGGCGACGATTTTCATCTACGCCAAGTCTCTTACGACGGGAAAGGCACCAGACATTGACCCGCACCAATCTCAAGCAAACTTTCTGTGAGATGTAGGTGAGTTTCTCTTCATCTCAAGTTATGCACAATTTTATTTCCATCTTTTGGGACTTAGGGGGTAGAGTGAGTTGAAGAAACGGAAGGCATTTGATGGGACACTGGGACACTCTGTTTTCCACTGAGGTGCCTGCCTCAGGAGCCCTAGATTGGCATGGTCCACCCTTGGCCAATGTGGGAACCTCAGCGACCACTGTGGCAGAGCCAAGCAGTTTTTTTCGGCCAACGAATTGGATGGGCCCCGTTGCTGCAGCTCTCCCAGGTACGAGACGATTTGCACATCACACATCAGAACTCATCAGAGCTTCGAGAACTAGAAATTTTCTGCGATGGGAAGGCATGCTGACGAACTTTTTAATGCCGTCCGCACAAGCCGTACTGCAAAATCTTTGAAGCATCGAAGGTCGCAGTTGTGCATAGAACCGAACAGTCTTGCGAAACTCTTGCCTCTTTGGCAAACGGCAGATCTTGTTGCTTTGTCTAGCAGAGATTCCCAGCACAAATCGATGCTCCGCTTTGCCAACTCATTGGACTTTTGGTGTGAACCTGGCATCCGGTTGGAATTTCACACTTTTTGGAGTGACAGCATGATGCAGTTCCGTAGCTTCAAGTTCAAGCTGCACAGACATGGTGACAAATTTCATGAAATTCCCCAAGATGGCTGTAATGGGCAGCATTTCATTGGCGACCCAAGAGGCAGTAACAGAAGCAACAAAGCCTCAGAGCTTCTTGTCTCGTCGTGTTCTCCCCCACGCGAGAAATGAAATCCCCTGCCGTGAAATCCGGTTTGCAGACGCCAGCAGCTGGCGAGTTGCGCTCTTATCGAAGATGGATTGCGGAAACAGAAATCCCAGAATAATTCACTAGTAGGATGAGATTTTGGATGATTTCAATGATTTGTGAATGATTTTGAACGATTTCTGGATGATTTTGGAATGGAGTTGAGGCTCTACCTCCAGTACCATGGCATGGTTGGAGTGGCAATGCCAATTTTCCTCTTGTTCGGCCTTCTGCTGGCCTTGCTGGCCAAGTTTGAAGATGCAACGAAGACGGCTCAACATGTTTGATGCTGAAAATTGGCCAGTTCAATATAGTTCAATAATGTCGACTAGATTAATTTGCCCCTAGGCTGTCCAATTGAGGGGGGAACCAAATCAGTATCAGAGAATGACTCCAATTAATTAATAAACATTAATAAACATTAATAAACATTAATAAACCATGCTTTGATTGACATTATTAATAATTACGTAGCTTAGATATGACTAAATATCATTAAATATCTGGGTTTTTCCTCGCCCTTTTCTGAGGTTTTTTACATGTCAGAACCATTCAGAACCATTGGAACCGCCAGATGTCCTTCCACCGAAAGCGCTCCAAGCCTGGCTCCTGGAGGTGAGGGATGCCGCCATCCGGGGCCGAAACTACCGGAATCGATAGAAATGTGAGACTGGATTGGCAGGGAACGCAGTTCTGTACACCAACAAGATTTGGTGGATCCAGAGGCCCAGTTTGGTGGGTTGGGAATTGAGACTTTGATTCATTGGTGGGTCCAGTTTGAGACCATTCGTCCGCCGCAGATTCGAAGACATCATTTGCAGTTCAACGCACACCTGCACAGCCGATTTGCCAACCAGCGCTTTGTCCAGGCACTGACCAGTTGCATCTGCCGTTACTCAAATCGACAGAATGACTCTAGTGAGTAGTGATTTCAACATCCAACTATTTCCAACTACATTTTCATACTAGACCACTTCCAACTGAGAAGTGCAAAAGCAACGCTTTGAAGGTGGATGGTGAGCCGGGTTACTATGTTGCTTTCAGCTATGCAGCTTGCAAAGAGGTAGGGTACCAATCACAGCCCTGAACTTTGGACGTTCACGTTTCACATGCATTTGATGGCACTTGGATGGCATTTCCATGCATTTCCTCTTGTTACAAGCCTTCAATGCATCCTTGGCCTCGTGGGATTTTGTGAACGTCAGGTGATGAATGACCATGCCTGCTTCAGCTCCAATCCTTTCCCAGATGGGCGTTTAGTGGCTCTGAACACTATGTCCAAGGAGAGCTGGGAGACATTGCTCCACTTTGCACAGAACCGTTGTTGCAAGTTTAAGATAGTTTAAGTACGTACATGACATGTAATCTTTTATTAAATTTTGGACTCCACCTCTTTACAAGCTTGCTCAAATCTGAAATCCCTGCAGATGGAGTTCTTGAATTAAGGATCAAGGAACAATGCCGGAGATACCCCACTGATCTCTGAGTATTTGTGGAGGCAGACCACTCCCGCGTACTGCGCTATGTGCACAAACACTACACCAAGGCAAGTTCCTGAGAAATTGGAATCGCTATGATTACGGGATGTTACCGCTTGCCTGGTTGCTTTCGGAATGGATGGATATCTATGGATATCACTATGGATATCTTTGGACCATGGATATCAATGGTGAGGATGCCCTGGAAGAGCTGAAAGGGGACATTCAAGAGGCACTGCTACAGCTGGATGAAAAAACATGTCCAAGGTTCATATTCTGATTCATAGGTGAAGAACACTCCTTTCTGCTGCAGGTCATCGAAAAATGCACAAGTGATCTGGCTTCTGGCAAGGCCTTTGCCGCGTTTTTGGATAGAGGAAAAGCTTGAGCTCTTTGCAAACCATTCCTGAACTTCAGGTGGATGGTGTGAAATGGGCGCAGCGAATACACATGGTGCCTCGGTTGCGACCCGTGAACCCGTGAACCCCAAAAGAACGCGAAGCCGCGAAGGCTGGTTGGAAATCAACTGCTCAATGGGTCAAATTTGGATACTTCATGATACTGTATGAATCTGTATGATATCTGTATGATACGTGACCAAAAGCCGATGTGGTTTCTTTTTCAAAAGTGTATATTACAAATTATTACAATAATATACAATAATACTATATGGCACAGAATACTTTACACTATATAGATCTATACATATACTGATACTGTAATATATAATGCCGTATACTCAATAATTCCTGCAAGTATTTATATAATAATGATAATAATAATAATAATAATTATTATTATATATTTGAATATGATACTACGTACATTCTATACTCTATATACTATACTCTCTCTCTCTATATAAAAATCTCTCTCTATGAACATATGATAAACAGTTATCCGCCCAAGAACATTCCATGTGTTGTCGCTGAGTCCGGCACCTTGGCACGGCTGGGCTTGAAAGCGAGCTGGGAGAAGGTGGACGAGGCAGTGGCGCAGGTTGGATGGTCGAACAGTGCTGTTTTAATGGTGGTTTTAATGGGATTAATGGGTGATTATCATTGTGATATAGATGAATTGCCTGTGATTTATATAATACATATTTTATGCATTTTGATAATTTCTAAGGGTAATTCAAAATTCTGTGATTTTGGATGATAATCATCATTACATGGAATTAGTAGATATTTCATGATATTTCAGAAGGTTACCTTATAACCAGTGGACGGTAACACCGGTGGATTTAGGGACCAAAAAGGGACTGAGGCCTTGGCCTCGATCCCACCAATCCCTGCAGATCGTGGCACTGAATGACGCCATGGTTGCCTTGGTGGCACCGCTGGGAGGAGTTGGTCAGATGCTGAGTCGCGGAACTGGAAGGAATGGCTTGTAAAAGAAGGGCACTGTGCAGCACTGGGATATGATACGTGATATTACTATACTATTTATTATATAATTATTACTGTTGTTACTATAAATTGCTATTATGGAGTTATTACTACTATATTTGCGATTGTTACTGTGACCACTATTATTGCGATTAAATCATTAATTACCTATAATACATCATATACGAATTATACTAGACAGGACCCGCGGAATCTGAGGTTTGCCCAACGAACGTCTCCCCTGGACTTGGAGCTTTCAGGTGGCTTTAGGCGAGTTGCTGTGGGCAGTGACTCAGTGACTTGGAAAGTTCGACCAGTTCGAGCAGTTCGACCACTCGGCAGGTTTGATTCGCAGCGTTCCTCCACTGCTGCTGATGGCTCGGGGCGCCAAGATATGCCATGGGATCTGGGATGATCTGGGATGAGCCTAGTGTGATCTGAGCCTATGGGTGGACCAACAAAATGGAGTGTCCAGGTTGCAAAGCTGGGGGTGCGCTGCACTTGGCAGATCATCAGGCGGTGCTTTTCTTTGGTTTTAGGACACCAGGAGGACTCCAGGAGGACACTAGGTGGTTGATATCTCCTCTTTCCAGGCCAGATGTGAACATCCTGAACCCTCCACGCAAGCCGCGCATGGGATTGTGGTGGAAGCCAGAGCTCCTCCACTTAGTTCCCAGGCGTGTCATGAGTCGCTGGATTGCAAGCTTACCAAAATTGTTCAACATGCGATCCTTTCATTTTTTCAATTGAACATATTTCGTGATGCACATGTGTAGGTACTTCATGTTGCTGCATCATCTCTTGTATGAGGCCAAGTGTTTCAGAGCTTCACCTTGACTTTTTGGATCTTTTTGGGCCATGCTTGAGCTCTGAAGGACTCCAAAGATGGGCCCTTGTCCAGCTTGAGAGAGGCTTGGAGCTCGGAAAAGCTTTGCAGATCAAGAGCAGTGGGGCGAAGTCCATCAGATACTCTATATATTACTTGTAGTATCTTGTAGTCTTGTAGTATCTTGTAGTGATTATATAGTGATGTTCAGACCTGACTCAGTCCCAATTCAATTTCTTTACATTCTCAGCAATGGGACGTTGATGCTGTTCGCCATTGATATTCGATTGCAGGGTGTTGCGTCTGGTGACTTGAGCTTAGCGGAGTGCCTGACCCTGATGGCGCGCCTCGGAAGCCTCTTCCTCTCCTCATTTGCCACTGTTGTTTTGTCTGACAGGTACAGCTCATGGTGAACATGACCTCTGCAAACGCGTTGTGTTCGTCCACGGCTTATGTCTAGCCGATTCACGAACTTGCAGAGCCATCATTTCTCGCGTATCAGATCAGCCAAGTGCAAAAAGGCTTCTTTTCCGGCTCGCTTCGGAGAAGGAAGCCGCGCAGAAGGCACCTGGCAAAGAAGTCTGGAAGACAACTCACGATTGCAACATCATCGCGTCAGATATGTTTGATATATTCAGATGATTTCAGATATATTCAGATCTACCAGACCTTTGGATTCCAGGCGTTGAGAGATACCGCGACCTACGGCGAAGCCTTCATACAAGAGGTCTGCTGAAGCTCCATGTGTTTCTCCTTGGTCCTTGGCTTTCTCCAAGTTGAATTTGCTGCATTTCTGTGCAAGGTTCTCCGCCTAGATGCTCCTTTGCAAAGAAATCCACGAAGATGTGTAAAGCAACCTGTGGCCAAAGGACGGACTTGGAGTTTGTTGTTGTTTTGATGACATGATCTTGGTCTTGTGCCTTTGGGCTGCAGGCAAAACGCCGCAGGATGGCCCAAAGGAAGGCAGCCAGGTTTTGCTATTCTTGGGGGCTGCCAATATGGATCCGACCGTCTTCAACCAACCAGAGGAGTTTAGGCGCAGACTGCTGATCTGTGAGCTGATTGAGTTGCGATCAGAGCACAATCTTTGATGAAGGCTAGATAGGGAAGAACAACCTCTGCTGACCTTCGGCAGTGGGTCTTGCCGGCGAGGGTTTTTTCCTCAACTTGAACGCGCGTTGGAATTGAACCTGGGTCCCTGGGCCCAGCCAGGATGCACTACTGCCTTGGTAGCAGCTGGTAACTCAGGGTGGAACAAATGGCCCTAAGAAAGGGCCAACTCCTCCAATTCCATGACTAAGATCTCGTGAAGCTGGAGATGCGAATGGTGCCACTTGGCAGGAGGGTTAGGTTGGATGAGGCTAGCAACCAGGGAACAAAAGATGCAATTGTTCATCAAGATGCAGTGTTTCACCATGTTCCACCATGTTTCTCAGCAGAACCTGTTGATAGGTCCCACCAACACCTGCCCAATTTATGAAATTTACCACAGCCCCAAAGCTGCCTAAATTCTGGACCGATACCTATGCCATCCTATGCCCAGTGTGGCAGAGCTGGCTGGACGTTCAGCAACTCAGGCTTGATCATCTAACAAAGTTCAAGTCGATCGTCCTGTCCTCAGATGTCCTCAGCACGTTTTTCACACGGCATCTTGGGCGACCCTGCGCTGGGCATACCCCGGCTGGCGTTGGTGCGTTTTGGGTCGGGCTATACAGTCTCAGATCTCATTTGTGATTGTGGTATTATACTCAGTTTATGTATCCATTGGCAGGGCATGGCACGAGGATTTTGGGCATGGCTCGCATGGTTTGCATCTCAGGCACTAGATGATCATTACGAGCGGATCGCAGATGTTGATGTGCGGGCCTCGTGATGGATGCATGGCCCACATACTCTGTCCAATGGTAAGGGATAAAAGGACCAAGTCAAGCACTCCGTGCACTGCAGAGAAAAAAATGGGTCCCAACATGTCCCAACACATGCCTGAAGCCGTTACCTGATGTTACCTGTAGTTTCACTACCACCGTAAAATTTGGCGCGGATAAGGTGGGCAATTGGGGCTTCTGCCATTTGCCTATCCTGTTGAAGATGTGATGAAGGACTGATGCTACAGAAGCTAGCCTCAGTCTTCGCTGGAAGAAAAACGCAGGGTGGATCTATGCTTTTGACGCTGGCGCCAAATCAAGTAAGATGGGAATCAATCATATCTTCAACGCAAGGCCTGGTGATGCTTTGAAGGATGATCGAATTATGAACATTTCCAATGAGAGGGGCAAATGGAAAGATTAACCAATAGTAAGGCCCAAAATTCTGAAGAAAGGAGTCGACGCTGACATAATGGACTTGTAGGCGCTGGGTGTGTTCCGCTGCTCATACATCCAAAGTCATACCCATGGCACCATGTACCGGGATTGATCCAGGGGTTTAACAGACATGCTCCCGCTGCTACTATTCAGCCAAGTGTCCACATTTGTTCTGCATTCTGCACTGCTAATATCTGACAGTCTGGGCAATTCGCTGATGCTCTGTATGGAGAGTGGTATTTAACCGTTAACCTTCCATTCAACCCTAGAAAGTGCTACAATCCTCTGAGCTTCATCATGTGACTGGACCGCCAACTTGGCGCAATGGCAGACAGTGTGCTGGACTACATCGAGCGGCTGGTGCGAGGACACAGCGTTAACGTCAGAGACACCCCTGACTGTGGCCGGGGACTGTTCGCAACCAGCGAGCCTACTGGGCCCGGCACGCCGGCCATCATCTTCTCTGAGGGGCCCCTGGGTGGTATTGTGCAAATGTCTGGAAGCACCCGGAGAAGGGGTGGTGCCTGTTGCTTGTGTGGACATGCTTTGGGCAGTCCCGCATGGCAGCTGCGCTTGCTGACTGATAAGGTGACTTGGACGGGGTCTGAAAGCGACATTTTGGAGGAACCACTTTCTGACATCGTGGAGGGCAAACCTCTTTTCGGAAAGAGAAGCCCACTCTTTTGCAGTTCTGCATGCCATGACGAGCACGAAAGGATCCTGGGACCCCTACGTACAAGACGCGCTGCAGCGCAACGCTTTGCTCGAAATGCGCGAAAGATTCAATGTGCTTTCTACATGTTGGCGATGAAACTCATCTGCTGGTGCCTTGCTGAAGCGAAAAAGCGACCTTCGGCAGAAGCAGCAGCTCCGCTCCAAGCATTGTGCCGCAGACCATACTGGGATGCAGTGGATATGCCACCGGAAATTGATGTGGAGTCTTTCAAAAGGAAGCTGGCAAAGGAAGCAGAAATTTCCAGACAGTTGGCATTGAAAGCCTTGGGAGGTAGAGATGCTTTGCCATCCGATTGGGATTTCTTGGATGAAACTGGCTACGCGAATTTGATTGGAGCGTTGTGTTGCAACTGCACAGTGGTTGTGTACATGTCTCCTGTGATACAGCACATCCTTCAAGTGACAGGTATGACAGACTGTGCGGCCAAAGAAGCTGCTTTAACTACCCTTGAACCATGGATTCGAGCACTAGCTGTGTCACCACCGCAACCAGATGATACCAGTGAGGGAGAGAAGGCAGAAGAGATTTCCTGGAACACTCCCAGTGGTCGGCTATCGTTCTCTTCGAAACTGATCCCTCCTTTTCGTGGCTATGCTATCTATCCACGGATGGTCAGGGCCTCAGAATCTCAGAATGCTTTTCTCATCTTTTCTCCTCTCTATCAGAGTTATCAGACCATAAATTCCACAGAGAGAGAGAGAGAGAAGAGTTGTTTGGCCCAGGCATTCATGAATCATTCCTGCAGACCAACTTGCGGTGTCGAGTTTGACTTCGCTGCCCGCATTTTGGTTCTGCAGCAGCCATATGTTGATATCCAGAAAGGCGCCGGGGTGCCTGGGAGCCTGGGAGCCTGGGAGCTATTTAGCTTCAGCAGCGCTGCCGGAGGCACAGAGCTGACTATCTCATACCTTGATTCATCATTGGATGCCCAGGCACGCCAATCACATGATTCAGAAGAATGAGCTGATGAGAACACTGGACTTTATAGATACATGATGATACATTATATATGAAATGAATTAAAATGAATGAAATGACATGAATCTAATGAATTGTGCCAATTTGCATGTCTGATTCAAGGCTGGTGAGACAACGAAGGTTGTGTGTTTCCGAATTGCTCTCAGTGCACATGGGTGATTTTTCATGACTTGCTGTAATCTTGCATTGCATTTTGCAGGCTGACTTGATTGCCATGGGGACAAAGGGCCGCCAAAGGCAGCTTCTCCCGTATGGAATAAGTTCCTGTTCTTGTGCCTTGCTCTTGCTCGATGCAGAAGAAATAAGAACGGGCTTCTGACCCGACATCCTTTGTTCACACTTGGTTTCCAGTGCTGTTTTGCATGTGTTTGCCTTCTTTTTCTGCTTGGACTTCTTCCTTGACTTTTTTGTTGCTTAGGTGAATTGTGCCAGATTCCGGAGAAGAAGAGGAGCAAAGGTTTTGGCAATCAGGGCAGTCAGAAGCGACAACGGTTGAAGCAGGGCACAAAAGGGTGCTGCATGCACACTTGCTGCAGTTTACAGCTGCTGTGTTTTTTTTGTCCGCGAGTCATTTGCAGGTTGCGACTTGCTGTGACATCATGGCAATGGCAATGACTTACATACCGCAGCTTGAAAGAGTAAGCCCAGCCAGCAAAGACAAGCACAAGTGCTGCGCCCAATCTACATGCACAATTGCAGCCCAGTTTCTCTCCGTTTTTCACCAATATATCGTAGATTGGCATTGGCAGCTGAACGTTACTGAATGTAGAAACCCAAGCAAAACTTGCGTAAAATTTCACAGAAACATCTCATAACCTTACTCTCTACATGGGGAGTCCTTTCTGCAGCAAAAGGTTTCCAGTTGGCCTTACACATGGTGTGGAGACAGGCTGTGACCCCGCTCTGTGAAGGATGAAAGCGTTGCTTGGCTTTGAATCTTTTTCATGGCCGTGTTTGTGCAGGCATCATAAGACGGGAGTGAGTCTTCTTCGACGATGGTGAAAGTTGCGAGAGGCCAGACTGTGAGATGTCATGATTCTGGGTCTCAATTCTCGATCATTGTTTGAGCAGGCCTACGGCGATGTGGATACTCCCTGGCTGCCAGATCCCTAGTGACAAACTCTCTTGGCAAGACCCAAATCAAACGAGTTGAAAGGCATTGGGTGTCTTGGGCGCCTTACTTCGATGGGCATCTCGGCTGAAGTGTGTCTGAGTCATCCTTAAAAGCCGACGTCCTTTCATGCCCAAGTTTTTTGAATGCACAAATTTCTGAAAGCCGGATTTTGGATCGCCACTCGTAGGATTTTCACATATCACATATCTTTTTTTTTCGCGATCACAACGATGAGAACAAATCACACCAAGCAGCGAACGCTTACTTGCCTGATCTTGCCTGCAACCCTGAGGATGGCACGGCCTATGTGCCACCAGCAAAACCTCCTCCATTTGGTGGGTTCGAAGAACCGGAAGATGCCAGAACTGGCGTTTTATGGATCCCTGGCTACGAGCTACGCAAGCCGTATGTCGGACCGGGATGGCGACGAGGCGCCGTCCCGTTGGAAGCCCGTTGGAAGCTGGAGCTGCGTTGTGCTCTTTGCATTGACTTCAGGGCCTTCATTGACGGAAGAAGCCAAAAGTTCGCAGCTCATCTAGCGCTTCTTGTGCTTCTTGCGCTTCTTGCTTTGCGCATGGGGAATTTGGGATAGTTTTGGTATGTTTATGTAACTGTATGTTTCTGTATCCTGTGCATCGGGCGTGTGGCCAAGGGCGGATAGATCCTGACATGCCCGATTTCTCAGAACTTTCTGGACATTTGTGACATCCAAAGCCGCCAAAGAATTGATTTCATATTCGTTCATATTGACCGCATCCTAATATTAAGCACACAAATGGTCCCAGATCTGTGTAAATCCCCACATCCAAGCTGATTTTCAACATTTTTCAACAAACAATTCAGTTTCTCAACATTTTTTCGAGGCCTTCGCTTGAGGACCGCGTGTTCTTAGTGACTGGCGCCACGAAGGGTCATGGCCTGTTGCCCCTGGAGGGCCCTGGAGGATGTGAAATCACTGGAACGGTTGTTGGGCTCGGGTCCAGTTTTGGCCAACCGGACATTTCATGAATTTTAAGGCCATATGTTAGCACATGTATCGGTCTATATAATATAATATAATATAATATGATATAATATAATATAATATAACATGATATAATATAATATAACATAGCATAACATAATATAATATAATACAATATGATATGATATGATATGATATGATATACGATATCAACACATATCTATGTATATATATATATATAGCAACATATCTAGATCTGTTTTCTGTATATTTTTCATTCTTTTTCCATATCTACTGGTATCTATATTCTATATTTATAATATGTGTATATATATATATACATTTTTAAATATATCTATATCCATATGTAGATTGTTGTTTCCAATTGGAAAAAACATAACTAATCACAACTAAGTCATTCTGGGCCGCGGTCTCGGTTCCAAGGCCTGGAGACAGCTGCCCGGCTCCTTGATGCTGGAGCTACGGCCAGTGGCCTCAAGATGCCGGTCCCAACGCTTTAAGAAAATGTGTTTCAAAGATTTTCAAGGACCACATAGGACCATATGGGTGTGTCTGAAAATAGTGTACCCCTTTTTACCCAATGGTTAATGATCATTATCCCTATTAAATGGCTATAATTGGGAATATACCCTATTTTCAGACAAACCCATATAGGACCACTGTTTAGCAATTTGGAAGTCCAGATTCTAGAGCGCTTGTTGTGTGTGTGTGTTCGAGTATCGTGCCTTTCAAGAGGTGATCCTCCACGGCAAAATCGAAGGTGCCGGCGCAGGATTTCTTTGCGCGTCATGTTGCATATGTTGCCTCCGAAAATAGCATCTTCTTCCCTGTTTTCGCCTGTTTTCGCCTGTTTTCGCCGATGTTTGCCCAACTTCCCATGTTGATAGGTCGCCTTCGAAAATGGCTTTGCCTGCTGAGTTCTGCACACAGGATACTCAGGGTCATCGGGCAGTTCCACCAAGTCATGGCGTCACGGCAGTTCCACCTTGAGGTGATGCCTTTGAGACCACCAAAATTGATGCCGTGCTGGGAGATTTGGAAGAATCTGAGGAAGTTGAGGCGCACCGCATGGCTTGGTGCTGGCTTAGTGCTGCGGTACTCGTACCTCGTTTTTTAATGTTTTTTGGACATTTTGCAAATATTTTGCAATCCTTGAAAATCTCATGGTTTTTGGAAAAGTGGCTTCCCGAAAAGGCCAAACATATTGGGGCATTCCTTATAGACAAAGTCCAAAGTGATCAATTTAATGATCCCCGTCCTGCCCCATCCTGCTATCGCAGTAGGCTCTGGCCGGTATCATTGCGGCTGGAAGCCCGGGGGGTTTGGACAGCAGCCAAATGCAGCCAAGCTGCCATACCATCAAACCATGTGGGAGAGCTGAGAACCCAAGGAGAAACATCCCAAGATTCATGGGATTTTGCACAATGCTGCTACCATTGATGGATCGGTCCTCAGGGAAGACTTTCTCTGGGTCCATGAAATGCGCATCTCAAACACATGATATGCCGCCTCTACTGTTTGTTCTACATTGCTTTGATGTGCCTATTATGCCTGTTGTGATTTGTTCTGCCCGTTTGAATCTGTTTGTATTTGCAGTATGCGTGATCGCGAAACAGCCCTGCAGCACACTGAATGTCGTCAACACTCGCGTCCGCCAAGGAAAGTTCACAGGCAAGAGAAGGTTTAGCTGGAATGCGCGTGCCCTAGCGTGTGCTCATGTGTGGAAAAGATTCAGCCTCCTGCCGACCACTTTCAGACTCTGATTTAATTTTCCTTGGCCAAATTAATCCAGATGAACTTTCATCATCTTTCATCATCCCTGGACTGTTTGACTACCAATAATGCAGCATTTGCATGCATTTGCCACTTCCAAGTACAAAATGGAGAACACCATGGCAGTGAATGCGTGCGAGTCTCAGCAAAACGCCAGATGGTAACAGCATGTAACAGCCTGAATCTTTGCTTCTTGACATTTCTTGGCACAGGATCGCACCGTTTCAGCTGACCTCTCTCTTGATGTGCCTTTGGCAGCAATGGCCGATGATCCCCGGCTCACCTTGGCACCAGCTGCGAGGCCTCAGCTACAAGCTGCTGGGAATGCTCGAGTGATGTTTTCCATGTGGGGACCTTGGTGCAGATGGCAGATGGATCTCCTTGGATCTCCTTGGATCTCCTTGGATCTCCTTGGATCTCTTGGCCTTGGAAGGTGGTAGAGTCTGGTAGATCTCTGGCTTTAGCTTTGTCCATCTTTGTGTCATTGGCAGGTCGCCAACAATGAGTGGCCAAGCCCTCAGTGCACCACCAAGACCATGGCATCCATGGCATCCCGATCTGACAGAACTCGAAGGTGACGAACATTTGGACGACCTCAAGTGTGAGTGGCAGCCTCAGGTGTAGAGAAGATCAGAAGCTGGCAGGAAGTGAAGATAGTGAAGCTGAACCTCATTGAACCTCTGTGCTCAGGAGATATTGGACTGGTCTTCATGCTTACAGACTCAGTGGGGCCCCCAGTTGGGGCCCTCCAAGTTGCTTCGGTCAAAGACTGTTTCTGGAGGTATCAACAGTGATAATTATTATCATTACATATCAATTATCAGGCATGGAGGTATAACATGGTATAACCATCATTTGTTTTGTCCTCATATCAATGATGATCAATGATTACTGTATCAATGTAGTTTCCAGGCAAGCTGTGCTTGGAGATGGTGGCGAAGGAGATGCACTTGTCAGGGCCCAACAGAGTGCCATTATATGCCATTATCAACACCCGTGTGCAGCTGCGGGGGGATCTGTTGCGAGGCGATACGGGAATGCTCCGAGCCTCACTTTCCACAGCTTTGACCCTGGATCTGCCACCAACTCAGGGCAGACATTCCAACGCGAAATGTTCAAGTTTCATGTGAAGGATAACCATGACCAAGGGTACTTGGAAAACCTGAGAACCTGGTAACCTGATTACAGAATATATCAGAGTACTGAGGCAAACACAAAGCTGATGCGCCAAGGGTCTCCATCAGCTGTTCCACCCTGAGTCGATTTCACCCCCAAAGCCGTGCCTCGTCGTGCCTCACAGCTTCCTTTCACCAAGACCGGCAAGAAGTCAGCCCGAAATCGGGTGAATCCTGTGGATCTCCCCAGCTCGCTTCTCAGAGAGCAAAGAAGCTGACCTAACGATACTTGAGGATTCACCAAAATCATCCAAATTCCAGTGGTTTATCATGGTTTATCATGGTTTATCATGGTTTATCATGGTTTATCATAGTCTTCCCCCATGAAAATCATAAACATTGCCATAAACGGACATCACGATGGTTCTTTTTCCCTGGTGCAAAACCTCTTAGAACTCAGGTTATCTGCCTACTCCGAGATCGCGGAAAGCATCCTTCTGGGCCATGGTGGATGATGAATACCAACGCAAGAGCACCTCGAACTCACATGGCTGGCTGAAAAAATAGTGCACCTCCAAATATCATCAAATGTCTCCAAATCATCATGTTTAAATCAAATCCATTTGTAAATCACGATTAATCCTTTAATCATCATGTTCCCTGTTATAATTCTCTTAAATTTGCATAAATGTGCAATTTTCGAGACATTTGACAGAGAGGCCAATTAGATATGTGCCATTTCCAAGGTGGGACGTTTGTCAGTGACACTCGCGGCAAATCAAAGGCCCAGCTTTGCAGTGCACAAGGATTTCTATTATGGAGATGGGATGAGATGGGTCAATGAATGTCAATGTATCCCTGGTGATCATCTTAAAATAGCCTTTTTATATGGCCCGTAGTGGTAGGGAATGTTATGGATGTATTATGGATGTTACATTCACGATGTTCATCCCCTTATTGAAGCCTTATTGATCTTATTGATCTATTCGCCTTGGAGCGTTGGAGCGTTGGAAAAAATGGATCCATCTGGCCATCTGGATCCATTCGTCCAGGCCGTCCATGATCCAGAAGCTCGAAAGAAGATTTGGGAGGAGCAGCCGAGATTCAAACACGTTGTGAATCTTTTCGAATAGTGGAACTTTCATGAACTTTCTAACTTTGTCCAGAAACTTCCAAACCGCTCTTGATGCTACTACTACTTGTAGTACGTTGTGGCATCCTTTTGAAGTACTACAGTAGTAACCACCAAGCAGCCCTTGATGCTACGGTGTAACATGCTTTTAAAGTTACTTCCAAGACGTCCTTGATGTTACGTTGTAGCATCATTTTCCAGTAACTTCCAAGACACTCTTGATGCTACGTTGCTCTTGATGCTACGTTGTAGCATTCTTTTCAAATAACTTCCAAGACGCTCTTGATGCTACGTTGTAGCATTCTTTTTAAGTAACTTCCAAGAAACTGTTGATGCTACGTTGTAGCATCCTTTTTTAGTAACTTCCAAGACACTCTTGATGCTACGTTGTAACATCCGCTGTATCTTGAAAAGGCCTTCTTTGATATCCAAAAGGATCGGGAACGGCCTTGGCAATGAAGTTACTTTGAATGGTAGGCGTGGAGGGCAAAAAAACTCAGAGTGCCTGTACAGGGTGAACTAACCTAACCTTCTGGTGGCGCGCGTTTACAGAGGACTGGCGCGTTGTGATTCCAAGGAAACATGGTTGTTAGCATTCCTATCAAACATTCAGTTGCTTGGAGTGGCTTGAAGATCATGTTTGATCCTTTTTGTACCCTGTACTAAGGAAGATAGGCATAACATAGGGGTTTATAACATGTCACCATTCGTTTTAACGAGTCATCATAATATGTTGTAGTTGTAATATATATATATTATACATATATTGTATATATAATAATATAGGGACATTGGGATATATGTATACATGTATATCTATATATAATATATATATAATATTATAAATGTACCTGATATGTATATCATCATCACCAGTGTGGTGCAAGTCCACTGCGCTGCAGGAATTTACCGAGCTTTCAGGAGCTCAATGGCCTGAAACGCAAAGTGCGTCTCTCCCCAAAGCGCTTGCGGTGGATGCCTGACAAAAAGGACGTGGGGTTGGCCCAAAAAACAGGGGGAAACCAAGGGAGACCAGCAAAATCCCAAGGGTTTACTGTGATAGTTATGGTTTTATGAGAATGTTTGCGATTCAATACTGGCATTTCTTTGGAGCAGTCGCCATTTTTTGGACACTGCGCAGGTGAATGGTAAATTTGACCGGTAGACTCCAAGTTCAATGCTGAAACGTGATCGCGATGTGATGAAGACCCACCAAACATCTCTCGCGGCCCAAAGGTGCAGGCAGTAGTCTTGGATCTTGCGTGCATTTAGGGAGGTTGGCTGTTTGGGAAGACACCAAAGAAACTAGAAACCTCCCCTACTTTGAGGAATGGATGCACGACAGCTCCTTGACCTTTTTTGCAAAATTCTGACGTCAGTACATTTTTGCTTCAGCAGAGGTTTTTTTTTGCATGATCCTTTCCAAATTCAGACCTTCCACAGCACTGAAAAACCGAAGCCCCGACACTGAACTTCAGTTGCCAAACAGTGACGGTTAGTGCACAGTAGTCCTGGTGGAAACCATGTCGGGCTATGCAAAGCCACGCAGCATGCCGGGACCACCTCTGCCCTTGCAGGAGCTTGGCTTGTGATATCCATGATGGTCATGATGGTTATTGAATTTTATGTGGTGTAAGCCTGTAATACCAGGTGATACCATCATGTACTATATCTATTTTCAGATTCCTCACCAGGTCAATGAAGATTCCCATCGTTGTGCCGAATCCTGCAAACCAGGAGGTCTTGACACAGAGAATACCTGAGGCCAGGGGTGAGACAATCAGAGGATCAACATGCATTTTGGGTACGAGTTCTTTTTGGCCACATGAAAGGGGATCAGGGATGATCAGGGTACTTTCGTCAATTGGGGGTGTCTAAACAACTTTTGTGAGCTGCGATTTTATCGGAATAGAGAACCACTACTTTAAACTTGTTGGTGATTTCCAACATACATTTCGAAATGTCCAAAACAGAATCATCAAAAGGGCCTATGCTAGGATTTCACATGATTTTCCTAGGTATATGCGGTATATGCATTATGTCATGTCATTATGTCATTACCCATAGGATCCATGTATGGTATATACGGTAACATTTACCATCCATATACCCCAGTCATGTTAGCATATATACCAGCACCATGGATCCGTCATGGGTAATGTGGGTATTCTTGCAGGAATCCGAATCAGATAGTGCTTGGATGACGTGACCCGAGGCACCAATGCTTCCGGAAGCTTCTCCTCTAGGTGGCCTGGCTTGTCCTCTTGGGCCCGGTGCGTGAGAGTCTCAGTTACTGGGCGGACGGCTGGAAGCTGCAAACGAAAGGATGGATCTTCAGAAGGATCTTCCCAAAATTTGAAGATATTTGAAGTATGGAGTGAAACACAGGTGAAACGGAAAACTGTGAAACACGATAAAACATGTGATATATATATATAGCTCTTTTTGGGATGTTTTTTCAGATCTACTCCGATGTTAGAGCGAAGTTGTGTTGTGTTCAGGTCACCGACCCTCACCACACCTCAGTGCAATGGCTCCAACATTTCCCCCAAAGGCTGGGACGGCTGGATGCCACGGGGCCTGCTGGATGACTGGCGACAGTGCCAGGCTTTGGCGATACCACGCCCTTCTCAGCGGCTTCCAACAAGCTCGGAGCTTTAGGTGCCAAATTGCTGAGACATGTCCCCAAATCCTGCTCGGAGGTAGTTCGAATGATTTTCTGTATAGATCATTGAATTATATTATCACGAAAGCTAGCGTCAGCTAGCTGGAGTCTTCTTGCTTTAGCAAGTATTGGGGGGGCTGCTCAAGGACATCACGTGATTTTTCACGCGAAAGGGGGGCCCCCCCCCCTCCCCCACCACCACCACCATCACCACCATCACCACCATCATCATCATCATCGTCATCATCATCGTCATCATCATCGTCATCGTCATCGTCCTCTCCATCGTCCTCGTCCTCGTCCTCGTCATCATCATCATCCTCGTCATCATCATCATCATCATCATCATCATTCATCATTCATCATTCATCATTCATCATTCATCATTCATCATTCATCATTCATCATCATCATCATCATTCATCATCATCGTTATTCAATTACATTTTATCATTATTGGCAATTATTGTCATTATCACGAAAGCTAGCGTCAGCTCGCTAGAGTCTTCTTGCTTTAGCACGTATTCCGGGGCTCCCCAAGGACATCACGTGATTTTTCCCGCGAAAGGGCCCCCCCCTGCCCCCTCCCCCATATATATCATTGTTATATATCATATATCAATATATCATTGTTGCATCCTCGTTAGGACGAACAATGCCGCGACACGATGATGACAGTCCCTCCGCAACTCACCTCTTCCCTTCCTTCTTTCTCCTACCCCGCTAGCTTTCGTCATCCACCCCCGGCCTCAAGTATATATAATACATATATTTATGCATTATATTATTATATATATATTATATATGCTATATGTAATATCTATATTTTACCTTTTCTCCGAACCCTTTGCTTTGAGATCTTTGCAAGGCGATATGAACGAGTGGGCCTGGGAGATGGGCAGTCAGTGCAGTCCTTCCCTCAAACATCGGAGATATCAGAGTCAGCTGTCCATGCTGTATGAGCCACGCCAAGGACTCAAAATATCAATATATAAAATTCAATATTGGTTAAGATTTGTTAAGTTTTGTTAAGATTTGCTAAGATATTTAAGCTTCATGCGCATGTTGTTATTTGGTTCACGTCTTAGGCTCTAAATTTTCAACAACCGAGGTGTGCCATCGGCATGGTCAAAGCCCAGCACAGTTCACAGCAGTGTGAGCAAACTTAGCAATGTTCGGAGCCAAGGGGTTGGTGACCGGTGTGACCGGTGTGACCAATATTTCAAAGACTGCTGGAGTCTGGAGTCTGCTGGAGTCTGCTGGAGTCTATGGTTCTTCCACTTCCACATTTTCTCGATGTGTTTTCTAGGCCACAGGCGATGGGTTGATTCCTGGTTTAGTTGATGGACAGCGACTCTCGTCCGTGAAGCCACCTGCGGCGCTGTTCTCAGTCATCTCAGTCTGAGGAGCCTATTTCCTGGCACTAAACAGTATGAAAATCGGATTTATAATGATTTATATGATTTATATATATATATATGATTTATGTAGGTTTCCAACTCCCTTTTCTATCCTTTTCTATCTTTCCACCATTTTCCTGTAGTTTTCCTGAGCATAATTCATGGACATCTTGACTTTCACAGACTTGGTTTTTTCTTTAACGGCTGGAGACTTAGGTTCCCACCTCAGGAGGAAAAGTGGTGGTCAGCCTGCGCAAAGAGGTGCCACAAGGCTTCTGGGACAGCCGCGGCCTCAGAGTGTGTTGTGTTTGGAGGATTTGGATGTGGGTCAAAATGGAAGACCTAGCAAACCACAGATGTGAATGTCTAGTTTAGTATTAACCATCCAATTATTGGGGTACCTAATTTTGACCCATACCCATTTGGAGGATTTGGACCTGCCTTTGCTTTGAGGATTGGCCATTTTTCTAGTGAATGGCCCGGTACAAAAAAGATTGACGTCCAAAGCTGAGCTGCGGAAAGTCGCAAAAAACATGCACATGATGGCGCTGCTTACTTTTCCCATTGCCATGTTGGATTACCGGAGGGTCTGGAGGCTATGAGTCATTGAGGCCAACTGGCGTTAAAAGAGGTAAGAAACTCTGCGTAGAAGTCACTGCCTCAGACTGGATCCTTCAAATCGCATCAATTTCTGGGAAGATGAACATGATGAACCATTGGATTTCTGGTACCCTACTTTCAGACAACCCCATACAGTATACCCCCAAGTTTTTTTTGTTCATATGGATAATGACGATCGAGCGTGGATTTTAAGTGCAATGTTGAGGTGCCATTTGGTATGGAACCGGGGGACTACGATGTTCGCCTTGCTTTTGGTGAGAAGATCATTCACGGCCGCTTGAAGCGAAACATCATCATTTTTCATCGGATCATCGGATCACATCGGATCCTTTTGAGAGAGCAAAAGCGTCTGGGTATTTGAAACTGCTGTGATTTTCTGTCCTCACTGTCCTATGGACGTTGAGAATTATGATATGCAAAAATCGGAACCACTGTGAAGGTGCAATACCTTTGGCTGTCAGAGATGGAGATGGTGAGGTGGGTTTATCTTCCACGTGCTTCATCCCTGTTGCACTACTGCTGTCCTTGCCAGGAAGAGGACGACCTTACTGACTAGTCAGTGCGGCGACTTTTGGAGTCTTCTTCGAAACAGGAAAGGGGTCTTGGACTGAGCTTAGGAGGCGTGTGCGGGCCTGTGGTTACGCCATGTTACGCCAATAAAAGCAATTAAAAGCATATCTAGACACCACCAGCACAAGACCAGCAATGCTACAAAGCAAAAAAGGCAAGTGTTGTGCGAGGTAGCCTCCTTTGTGCTATGTCTCCGCATTTTTTGCGCCACGTCATGTCACAACGTTGAAGCCTGCTACAACCTGCTGCCCAACTTTTTTTGAAACTCTGCCGGACATTGAATCAAATTGAATCAAGAATGAATCATTTGATGTGGTTATTGTGGTTGAAGTGGCAGCTGTTGGAGCAGATTTTGCAAGTATCACCATTTAGATACATGACCTCTATCTGACTCGCAACTATGGCGTTTTCGAATGTTTCCGAGACATGGCTCGTGTGTGTTGCCTTTGGTTCCCACGGTTCCGGCTTTTTGTTTCCTCTTTTGGCGCTGTGCGAAGTCAGTGGGGTAGTTCATTGCGGCCTGGGGGCATTCTCTCAGCCATGTTTAAAACCCGGATGACATTCGAACAGAGTGAACAGGGGTGGTTGAAGAGCCTCACAGATGGAATGCTGCTTTTCCAGCAGCTCAACGGCGCCGGTTGCAGGGAGCCAAAAGGTGACAAGGTTGGGGTGGGATGCAAGAATTGACAAGAGGATGGTTCAAACGTCTTGTGATTTCCAGCCATGCTCTTTTATCATTTGGCCATCTAGTCGTCTCGACGGTATTATCCAAATACAAAGGGATGACATTGGCAAATGCCGGCATATGCCGGCAATCTCTCCAAAAACTCCATAGGGATCCGATTGTCCATCCACCACAAGTCGTTGACAATCGCCCGGGAATGCCCGGGAACGATGACCAGGAGTCCACAAGCTCCATCAAGCTCCTGCGACATCCTGCGGCTCAAGGCAAAGAATCTCTGGAAACCATTCTTTTTCCATTGGCATTCGGCGACTGCCCGTGGCCAACGCGAGCGGGGAACTGAGAATTTCTGCATGGTGATCATGGTGAAGGGAAATGAGGAGTTTGATGGAGCAAAAATGCAAATGGATCCAACGGGTTTAGCCAGTTTCGTATAGTTTAGTCTTTCATATTCTCTCATGATGATTTTTTGCCGCAACCATGCGTATGGCGGTGGCATTTATTATCATTTATTTCTTGGATTCCAAGCCACTGGCACGTCAACTTTAGCAAGCATTTTGAGAAAATTTGAGAAAGGTAGGCCATGAACATCCATGAACTGTCACCTCGTGTTTGCGATTTGGAGCATTTGTAAAGAATGTGTGACTGCTGTTTTCCTGCCATGAAACAGACACTTCGGAAACATCCGAACTCCTTGGACTACGCCAGTAGACTCTGTCCCGAATCCCGAAGTGCGTTCGAAGGTGTACACGGAAGACATGTGTTGCAGTCTTGCAAACAAGAATAGCAAACTGTAGCAAACGAGTTGTGTTTCTTTGACGTCTTGGCACGCTTTTGCACTCACAGGCTTTTGATGGATCGCACTGCATCTGCAGAGCATCAACCTCGTCGTTGTTTTGTCAGAGCTTGTACAGCTGAAATGTTGTTTTCAGAGCCACATGTCATGTTGACAGTTGATTTCTCAATAGCCAACTTGGCAATACAGGGCTGTTCTTCCGCTCCATCCTTTGATTTTTGGTGGATGTGGATGGAGGTCTACTGGGAGCACGTCCAGCCCATTTGCGGCGGGAACCACGGGCGTGAAGGTCAGACAACCGCGGTTTTCCAGGAGCGTCGATGCTTTTACTATTTTTTACTGTAGTGGTTTGTGGGTGACCTTTTTGACCCACTCTGTTGGCATGTTGGGACAAACCCTTAAAAACAGTCACGGACATCAAACACACTCCATATCACTCCATGCTGCGATGGGAGGTAGTTGCCAGCACATGGGCCCGTGACTCCCATGACCTCTTTGACTTTGAAGCGAGCCAGCTGCAGACGTGCCTAGCCTGCAGTGCCTTCAGTGGGAGTGGGATCAGATATTTTTCTTGCTCATCTCACAGCCCAAGAATTTGATTTGCAGTGACCTTTCCACATGGCGAAGTCCTTCCTCCTGGGTGCGGGTGCACCCCCGGCCTTTGCACTGCAGGAAGTATTTCAACGTCCCTTCTTCGGCCAAGTTTATCCGCTCTGGTGTTGATGCCCTGCCCCTAGCATGGCAGTTTTGCTTCGACTCAGGCTGACACCTGAAAGACAATTGTTATACCATTGGTGCTCGCAGATTTGGATGACAGAATGCCACAATGCAGGTCCAGATGCTCACAGACCATGAAAATACACCAGCAGGCGCTAATTGAATCTTAACTGATAGATGTCATGTGTCTCTCAAAATGCACTTTGCCCGGTAGAAATCCTGGACCTGGACTCCCGCAGGCGGTGAACCTATGCTTCGCTTGGTGCAGCGAGAGGGTTGCTACTGGGTGGACAAGGTGCTGCTACTGAGCACAGCGAACACAGCTGGTGGGTCCCCAGCTACCAGCGTAGATCAGCGTAGTTGTGATGGCCGCAGGCAACTCCAGCCAGTAGCTCCAAGAAGCTGTGGGTGGTGGTTCGTGATCTCGCCAGTTCCGGGCACAAGCCAGGAGCTTGGACAGGGCCTGCTGTCATTTATACCTGTTCACCTGTTTTTGAGGGCTCGGAAGTTCACTTTGCATTCCATTTGGCGTGGTCTTTTGCTGCTTGAGGTTGTCTGAAGGAGATGTGATCAAGCCGTAGCCTCAGTTCTGTTCGGAAAATGCGTTGCGAGAAATGACACTACTCTACGATACTCTATGAACATCTTTGCCAAAAGAAGGGAGGAGAAACAGAGTGCAGGGTCCTGTTGAGACATGGACATACATGGACTATATACCACAATATTGTGGCATTCATTAATTCATTAATTAGCAGTAGCAGCTATTTGTGGATACTTCAAGTTGCTGGAAGAAAGGCAGTTGTCAAATGGAGTACCAAGGCTTGGCCGCTTTAAATTCAAGGTTCGACAGATGGTTGCATCTGAAACAGTGCGAAACCCCAGCTCCAGCTCCAAAGAGATTGCTCACGACTGGTGGACATGAGTGCAGGGTGGTTGTGCTGCGAATTTTGTGAGTGGATTCACAAGCCGTTCAATCCCGTTCACACCCAGTTCGCGACTTCCTTTTTGAAATGTTCTGACATCGTTTCTAAATGGCCATAAATATCATAAATATCATAAATATCATAAATTTCCCATATCCAGGCTGTGATTTCCACTGTCTGGCGGTACCTGTCCAGCCTCACCTCTCCGCTTAGTCCACGGTCCAGCCGGAACTGCATCTGGACGACACCGCGGGCTCTACCTGCGACATAGAGCTTGAAGCACAGTGCTGCATCATTTGCACCGGCAAAATGATGTCCACCTAGAATCACCTAGAGGTGGTGCAGAGGATTGTTACAAAACTATGAAAGAATGGCAATGGCATGCAATGGCGGGATTTTGAATATTTTGAATTTGAATGAATCATGTCCTTCGAGATTCTAAATCAGTCCTTGGCTTGATGTCTGATTAAGGACTGATCACGAGAATAAACTGGCCAAAATGCCGCTGGCTCAATGAAGACTTCAAGCTGGTCATGCGAGAGCTTTCTCTGGTTGAGTCGTTTGATTTCGTTTGGACCCTTCGGATCCCTTCGGCAGGTCATGCCGCATTTGCCTCTTAGAGGGGTCTTGTGACGATGATCCATTGATCAGGCCTGGTGCCCACGGGACTGACATTGACTGACCGGGACCCGCTGCGTTGAGTTCGACAGTTTGGATTTCTGAGGCCATGCCAGTGCAAGGGATCCATTGAATATGTCCACCTGGGGTGTTTGC
>CAMXCT020006223.1:535000-550000 GCA_947184155.2 Cladocopium goreaui
GATTTCACCATTTTTTGTGTGATTTCGGGATATAGATGATTGCAGGCTGTCCTGGCATACAAACCCTTCCCAGCATGGTCCAGCGCTGCTGAGAAGGTCGCATTGCCGTGATTTTACCATCAATGGTGGTGTTCGAAACTGGGGTATACCGGTGTACCAAACCCAAATGGTTGTTTTCATGGGGAAAGTGAATACTAGCAGACTAGGAGATGCCCTATTGTCAGACACCCATTTTGCCACCATTTGTGTGACCATTTTAATTAATTGATGAATAACTGTATAGCCATTTGACCATTTACCGTATAACATGTATATATTGTTCATACTGATTTGCTTTACAAACTCATTCATCGATGTCTCAAAATTGTGCGCCGTAAAAAACCCATGGTGTTACTGTATGGCCATGGCAAGCGGGTGAGACAAATTCTTCTGTATGTTCTGGATTCTGTATGTTTTTTTTGTAAATATTCTCATTGCGGTTGGTTTAAACTCCCATTTCTAGGAGGGTAAGTCAAAAAAAACTAGTTACTTTGCATTTTCATTCATTTCCCACCCCCAAAATAACATGCTTTTTGCCCATGAAACTGGCCTATCCTCATTTTCAGACACAGTGAGTATGCCATGGTCAAAGTTGGATTGTACATGAATATTGCCGGATGGTCATCAATCCATTTCCCGGGCATTTTACATACCCTGAGGATTGCCATATGGGATGGGTGACCCAACAAAAATCCGATTCCTGTTATACCCACGCTACCCAGTATCACGAGGGCTAGCTTCTGCTAGCTGAAGTCCCTCTTGCTTTAGCAAGGTATTGGGGGGATGGAATCTCCAATCGCGAGAAACTTCTCAATTGATTACCCCCCCAACTCCCCCCTCCTTTCACAAGTAGTTTGGTCGTGGGCTCAACCCCTCCCGGGACACGGTCAGTAACAGCACCGGCACGATCACTGGTATCCACCCTCTACACTTCGCACTCTGGAGTCCACACTTTACACGCTAAACTTTACACTCCGCATCTTACACGTTACACTCCACACTCAACATGTTACACTTACCTGTTAACGCACTTTATACTCCACACTTCATATGCTCAACGTTACACTCCACACCTTACACGTTACACTCCACATTCGACATGTCACACTTAACTGTTAACGCACTTTACACTCCACACTTTACACATCTTTACAAGCTAAACTTAACACTCCATACTTTACACTCTAAACTTTACGCTTCACACTTTACACTTCGCACTCCGCAGTCCACACTCGTACACCCACACTGTACACTGGGCACTCCACACTCTACGCTCACACGTGGCACTCATACTTTAATCGTGTTAATCTGTACGCTTTGGCACTTTACACTTTACATTTCACGTTAGATCCCCACAACTTTGCCCTTTTCACACTTGACACTGTATGGAACCTTGGCCTAGCTCCATTGTCATGTTGCGTGCGCGCATCTACCTGTCGTCCTGAACTTTCGCCTCTTGCTGCGTTACTTCTTCCCACGCTTCCCAAGGTCCACTCCGGTGCCGACGGTGGACCTTTGAATTTTCCCCTGTACTGTACACTCTGCACTCTGCATTTTGCACTCCACACTCTACTCTCTGAACTTACACGCCACACTTTAGACGCCACACTCCACACTCGACAGTTTACACTTAACTCTTAGCGTACTTCACACGCCACAGTTTACAGTCTAAACATTACACTCCGCACTTTACACTCTCAGTTTTATCACACTTTACACCCCACACTCCACGCTCTACACTTCACACTTCGCACTCTACACTTGGCACTCCACACTCTACTTGTACACGTGGCACTCACACTTTAAAGTTTACGCTTTCACACTTTCCACTGTACACTTGGCTTTTAGACCCTCACAACTTTGCCCTTTTCGCACTTGACGCCGCATGGAGCCTTGGCCTTGCTCCATTTTCATGTTGCGTGTGCACATGTGCACATCCACCTGTCGTCGTAAACTGTCGCCTCGCACTGCGTAACGTCTTCCCGCGCTTCCAATGGTCCACTCCGGTGCCGAAGGTGGACCTTTGAATTTTCCCGACTCAGTTGTCATGATCTTGTCTATGCTGAAAGTCTTCATTTGCTTTGTGCAACAGTAGACAACAATCATATGTTCTCATCCTTTTCCCCTCCAACATACATGGCTTCTCACTTAACTACCCTCCCCCGTCACCCCTCCCCGGGGCTACCCAAAAGAGATCGCCGCTGCGCTACCTTCTGTGTTTGATGCCCATCACACTGCCAAGCTAGCTTTCGTCCCTTACCCCTTGCCCTCAAGTATATTCTATCTTGGTTGGTTAAATCCCATAGATACCCTCCTCCTACCTAACCTAACATAGCCATGGAAATCACCATTGTTCATAGGTAAATGATCTATAAATGGATAAGCATCACCATTTTTCATTATTTTCATACGTAAATTAGCATGTTTATCCGTTTTTCATAGGTCAATCGGCATGGCTTCCATGGCTTGCATGGCTTCCATGGCTTCGTGGCCACGGCGCCAGGCCATGGAGGATCCAAAGAGTCCCATGGCCCGAGTCCTGGCGGCGGACTGCGCCTTTTGCCAGGGAGATGCCGCCAGGGCGAAGGCTGACGTGCGAAGCCGGATGGGAAACATATGGTATGCAAATTACGAAGATGTATGAATTGATGATAATTGATGTATGAAATTGTAAGAATGTATAGTACAAAAATTGTAGAGCTTTGCGCACCGGCAACGCCATGCAGCAGCCCGAAGTGCCTAACGTTGCTTTCTGAACCGATATTTTTTTCGCTTGCTTTCTGCTTCCTGTTCCTCGACACTTGCTTCTTGCAATCTCTTCTCTAACGCGCTCCCCCTTGCCGTCGGCTGGGGTCGGCGGCTATAGAGACTCAGACTATATAATGCTATTTATATGTTATATAAAGTTCTAATACGGCCAGGCGCTGCGTGTTGCCCGGAAGGTTCAAATGGCGTTTAAACATGTTTAGACATTATCCTTCAACATGCTCAAACACCTGCGCAGGGCCAGTGTTTTGAAATTTCCCAGACCCTAAACCCTAAAACCCCGAAACCATCCTAAACCCTAAAACCCCAAACCCTAAAACCCTAAACCCTAAAACCTAGGCTCTGAAGACTTTGAATCCTAAACCGGAAAACACTGCGTATACGCAGTATTTTCTGCAATCTCTCCTATCATATACTCGACAGCACGACATTCTCAATGTTAATGTTTGGGCAACACACGGCGTCTGTGGGTACTAATATGAAGTACTAATATATATAGTGAATATAATATGGTGCCCATTTATGAGAAACATTTTCACGAGATCAGTATGAAGTACTAATATGGATATAGTGACTATGTAGTGACTATAGATGAAAATAGTGTGTTCTAAGCATATAATAATGGAATATAGAGAATCATGTTATATGACAGTATATGATGGATGTGTTTGGTAATATCACAGTCATAGTGTTGATAATAGCAACGGTGTTGATAGTATTCATAATTGTATTGATAATGGTATTGATAATAGTATCAATAGGACAGTATTCGTAGTAGTAACAGTATTAGTAGTAAGAGTAATATCATAATACACTTTTATATACCTTGATATCCACTGATGCATATTTTGTAGCACGACAATGCACGACAATCTCAGCAATTCTATATACAGTGGTGAACAATGACATTGAATGATAGCTATAAGGAAAATAACAATAGGATTACCAACAACAGAACAAATAGCGGCGATGATCGTAGCATCAATATCTTTATTTCATTAAAATCAATGTCACATTATGAAGGCGCCCTGACGGTAAAGTGGTTGGTGGCTTCATTTTTTTGACGTTGCATCCCTAAAAAGGGGTGATGATCCTCTATTGACCCTTTGGAAGGAGCTGCTGGAACAGCTAATTGATGACAAGGAGAGTCTCGTGGATTGTGAGCTCGGCATCATTCCCTTGGAGCCTTGTTGTCAAAACCTGTTTGTTCAGGAGAAGGAGAAGTGGTCTTGGCGTGAATGCAAATATGTGGAGGACCGGATGAGCATTGTGGAGGAAGTGAGATGAGAATAGTCTTCTTGTCATGTCCACTGCTGTACTTCGCACTTATGTTCACCTTGGTGTGCAGGCATGGCGTTCATGGGTACTGATGAGCGATCCTGTCGGGTGTTACAATACTTTGGCTGAGGTTCGATTCTTAGAGTCTGGGAGGCAAGTCAACAATCTCCTTTTTTGTGGAAAAACTGGACGAAGTATTCTGCCTGAATTTTAGGTGGTGAATCGACACCCGACCGATTTATTTGCAGCACCTCGCATGCAAAACAAGTCACCAAACCATGCTGAACATGTGGGCATACATGGCATCAGCATCGGTTGCATCCTGGAATGCAGCAATTTGGAGGTTTTTGAGAGAAACTATCAGGTGAAACGTGGGCACATTATGGGCCTGATACTTGGTGATGGTCAAAAGATGCTTGACATCGTTGAGACGCTTGGCCTGCACCGTACATGTCACGTCTCCGATCCGATGGTCCGATGGCACCAACTTCTTGCGATTTGCGGCACCAAGGACGGCGGCAAATGTGTGCGACGCGTGGCACGGTTTTAGTATTTTCGTTCTTGTTTGACGTTTTTCCCCTTTTTTATTCTGGTTTCAAAATTTCAAGGCAAAGTAAACTTACCCATCACTGACATTACTCTTTGACTCGATCTGATTCGGGAGCACCGCCAATGATTGCTTCATCTTAGGGAAAAGCAGTCCCGCCACCGCGGTATCTGCACGGCATGTGGGCCTTTGGCCTTGAGCAGCAAGGCTGCTACAAGGAGGGGTGATCTGAAATCGGGAACTGCTTGAAGTTCTCCAGCATGAGATACCAGTGGGTCGTGTGTGACAGTGACATGCGAACACATCCAGCGACCTGCTCACGCTTTGTGCTTCAGGAATTTTCAGTATAAGTTTAGCTATGAATGGCTTCTTCTGCATTGTGTGTGTATGTATTCGCAGGCCTTGTGTGTGCCTTGTGTGTGCAGGACGCAGAGAGGATTGCCAAGGAGGGATTGGCGTTTGAAACAACCCTGGGTCCAGATGCCTGGCTTGATCACGGCATGGCACATGCGCTCTATTTCCAAGGCTGGGAGGCCAAGTTTCTTTGCGACGAAAGTGCAAACAACATGCAAAACACACGTTGAAAAACATGCAAAACTACAAGCACCTCGTGTTGGACTTTGGATCTGAGTTAAAAAAAAAAATTGGCTGGCATCAGCCAGTGAGGTCGGGATAGATTGGAAGATGCAGAGCGATTCCTCAAAGAGCGAAGTAGTACATGGTCAAAGGAGGCAAGGAGACAGAAAGATCAGAAAGCAAGGTGGTAAGCTTCAAAGGACGTCCCTAGATTCATTCCAAACCCACAGAAATTTCCGAGACATTTCCGCGGAGCAGGCACTGCACCCATTCCTGTACACACATTGCTGGTGGCACCTTGCCCTACTGCTCCTCGGCTTGAACACAGTTGACGACGTTGATGACGTTGCGGAGTTTGTGCTCAGCTCCAAACTGAAGGCATTGCGAAAGAGGAAACTTTGATGACTGCCTAGCCATTTTCGACGAAGCTTGGATGCATCAGAGAGAAGAAACCTGATCATACATCCTTATAGATCCTTATAGCACATTGAAATATGGCAGCCCCAAAGAAGATGCAGATTGGATACATTTTAGTATAACTTAGTAATTTGCCAACTGAAGTTTTAGAAATGGATTTGTTTTTTTCTCAATTTTGATGGGGGGCTATGCCTCAGGAGAGGCTTTGGCCTGAGGGCCCTGCTGGCCTTGAACAAGGCAAAGATCCTCAGGCGCTGGAGCCGGGCTTGCTTAATTAATTATGGCTATATTTATACGTAACTATATATATATATTATATAACTATTTATAGAACTATGATAGCCATATATTATATAACTGTGATTATTTATAGCCATATATGACTATATAGGTTAGGATTATAGAAGTTCTCTCAAAATTGGGGAAACAACTCAGACTTCAAATTGATCCATTTTGGGGGGCCACGTCAGATATGTCACGTGTCCAAAAATAGCTGCAGATGAAGTGTCACAACGAGTGACATTTGTTTTTTGTTGCCAGTTTCCGCACAGGTTCAGCTGAATGCCTTAAATCTGTAGCTTGGATTTGCAATGATTGTTGCAGTGCATTTGAGAACTCAGACAGTTCATAGAAAGGATACTGTGAAAGTTAAAGTCTTTGCACAAACGGATTGTTTCAATTGTTTAGTAAGTTTATGAGTCCGTTTGGATCTCTTTGCCCCAGGCTTTGGCGACTGGAATTGAGACAGGACGGACATCTTGCCATGAAAAAAGTGCTACATTCCAGTACCATCCAGTACCGGTCCTGCAGCTGGCAGGCTTCGATTCTGCCGAGATGGCAAAGAGTACTTGACGGTTGCAAAGGCCTATCTCTGCCTAAAGATGGCGAGAAAGGAGACCTGTCTGCATTCTCAATTACACAACTGCTAACTCGCATTTGTAGGGCAAATGTTCAACATGTTCAACAATCACATGATCAATCATGATCTGAGAAATTCTGAGGGATCATTTAATATCATTTCATCATATTTCATCATTTAATGATCTCGTCAACTTTTGGGGATCACCATGAGTCGTGGAGTCGTGGAGTCGTGGCCATTTTTTTTAGGTCCTTTGCAGCACAGCGATTTGCTGCTGGACATTCTTTTGATCCGCGGGCTTTGCATCGATGCAAAGGACTGCGTCAAAATTGGGGTACAAACGGAGCCACATTAAGAGTCACCATTCATGAATTTGGTCATGGTTAGAACGGTTAGAATTTCAGAATGGATCACCTGGATTAACTGTGGATTAAGCCATTCCCAAATGACGGCATCGGCATCAAATGACAATCCAATCACAAGATATCACAAGCCCGCAGGATTCCGAGCCTCTGGAGCAATTCCTGTCTGCAACACAGGCTCATGCGCAGGACCGTCATATCAGAGTGCGATTGGGATCAGCCCAATGGTACTGGGATGTACTGGGTCAGTACCCTACGGTTTTTCACCAAAAAAAAACAAGACTGGTATATAGTTGCTTAGTTCCTGGTAGTTTTGGATGATTTCTCCTTTCATTTAGGACAAACATAGGATATTAATGGCTATTATATTATATGTTCTGATTCGGCGCGGGGGTCGCATTTGCCCTACCTCGTGTGGGGTCGCACTTGCCCCTACTGAAGGTGGAGGTAGGAGTGCAGCTGACCCTTGGGTAGGGGCGAATGTGACTCGACCTCGTTTTGCGTGGGAGGCGCAATAGTTTTAGAGGTGGGAAAGGATCGTTTTCCAGCTGTGACAGTCAGCTCTAACATCGTTTTCAACCAACTTCCAAGACGTTGTGCATGCTACGCTGTGTACTTCCGCGAAGCTCTGGATGTTACTTTGTAACATGCATTCCAAGCATCTTCCAAGACGTTCTGCATGCTACGTTGCAACAACCATTTCAAGCAGCTTCCAACCTGTTCTGCGTGCTATGTTGCAACATCCGTGTCAAGCATCTTCCAAGACACTCTGGATGCTACGTTGTAACATCCGTTTCCAATAACTTCCAAGACGTTCTGGATGCTTTGTTGCAGCATCCATTTCAAGAAACTTCCACCCGGGCCCCCCTTAAACATCTTAAACAATGTCCTCAAGTGTCCCTGGTCCCCATGTTAAAACCAAAAAGGTGGAATGAAAAAAATAAGTAGAAAGGCAGAAAGGTGAGTGCCCGCGGACCTCCCCTAACCAATGTCCCCAAGTCCCCCCTAAATGTCCCTTGTCCCCAGATTAAACCCTAAAAGGTTGCCCCCCAACCAATGTCCCCCAGTCCCCCCTAAATGCCCCTTGTCCCCGGTTTTAAACCCTAAAAGGTTGAATGACTTATTGAGTAGAAAGGTAATTGAGGTAGGGGCGAATGTGACCCCCGTCCCTTCTGATTCAGTATCCTGAATCCTTCGGCCAAGATGATTGCAGGAGATGGCCAAAGGGGCTGCTGGTGCCGATGGCCGTGGGGATGCTTATGGAGCTCTTGCACGCCATGTCGCTGACATCTTTCGTCACCGGCTGAGACGAGTGTCAGTGATGACTCCCAGTGGGTCGGATTTTGGCTGTGTGCGGATAGGGGTGCGGAACAATGAACAGTTTCTAGATGTTTCATGATGTTTCTGGGGGTTTGGTTGAACATCAACTTTTCAGATCACTGTGTGAGCTTTTGATGATTTTTGATGAGGTTCTGATCTGCCTGATACTGCCGATACTACAGAAAGGCGTGCTAAGGCCAGGAAAAGCCTGTTGATCCCATCCCACGATATCCCTGCAGCCAGGATTCCATGTTAGTTCATATGGGGTTTGTCTCCAACTTCGGAACCCCAAAATCAGCAAGTTAAACACATGGCTTCAGAATGCCATGATATTAGCAATTATTAGCATATTTTGCCGAATTTTGCCCCATGCAACCAACATTTTGGTGGATTTTGATGGATTTTGGCTGTTGGCGGCCCCAGGCCAGGGAAGGAGTCTGGGCCCTGCAGTCACAATGGGGCTGCCTCGGTGGAAGTGTGGAGCAGCGAGGCATACTGCTTGAGGTGTGGTTGGTGATGAGAATTTCATAGAATTTCTGCATGACATGGACGATTAATGGGAGATTCATGGGAGAATTAACGGGACGTGTCTGAACATTGGCATGTTGCATTTTCTAAATGGGGAAAACACTATTAAAACATGCCACTACAAAAAGGAAGTTGGGTTCAAAAACCAGATTTTCGACCCGCATCCGAGATTTTCAGGACATGGAGTGACAGGGCATATAAACGCACACATATGTACATGTACATGGACGCATATAATGTGATATGATTGATAGATACATTGATATACAATGATATACATGGATATATTATAATTATATTGTATTGAACATCAATATACAATGTATTGGTATTTTATTTATCAATGTATGTGTGTGTATCGATGTGAAGCACACCGGAGATTCAGCTGCCACAGGCAGTCAAAGGCCCAGTGATTTGTGGCGAGCCCAAGTGAGCGCGGCGATGGGAAGCAAAGAGTAGCAGGTGGCACAAGTCCACAGGCTGAATCACAACAGAAAAAGATTGGATGTGCCTACAGGATACAGGAATGTGTTGATATTTTTAGTGTCCTGCTGGATTCATATTCCCATGATGTCACGATGTCCGTTTCCAAATCACGAAATCAAGTGGTTTAGAGTTTAGAGCTGGGTAGCATGACACCGACACCTAAGGTCCTGGAGAACATGATGCGCGATTCGCAGCAGTCCGGGGACCCATGGGGACCCATGGGGACCCGATGTCCGCAAGAAACGAAGCTGTTTTTGAAGTCATTTTTTGAGGTATTCTTTGGTCATTGACATGACAAATATTGACAATGATTAATATTCCCATCTTATCCACTTTTGTCAATGAGAACCATCCATATTATATCATATGATCTTATTATAATCCATATTAATCCATATTATCCAGTTTTATCCATCCAGTGGAATCCAGTGGATAGTTTCATCATGTTTCATCAGTGAATCCCCATCAAGCTGAGGCACAGCAGCCGTGGTCTCCACGTCGTGGCGACCGCCCAGAAGCCGTGGGGTGAAGCATTGGATGAAATTGGGATGACATTATATATTATTGTAGTAGTATATATATATGTATGATGTATGGTAGATAAATCTAATATATATATATATATTATATATATACAAACACAATGATCCTTAAATATATACAGAAAATGATCCAAATTGCCTCTCCAAAATTGTTTCCTGAATCCACAAAAAGCCGTTAGATCCCTGGCACTGAGGTTTCCCTCGCAGAAACCAAGCTTCTGAAGCTCGGCAGAGGAGCGGGAAATCATGGAGAAACGCATGAACCATGGAACGATGATGGAAATCGATGAGCTTCGATGAGGTTTCACCCCTCAATTCATGTCTTACTGGCAATAAAACAAGAACTTCAAAACCAATGAGGGACAACCCAGTTTTGCTCGTGACATCGTCAGATATCGTCCGTCACTCAAATGATGGTCGATGCGAAAGCCCAAAAATGGCCTTGAACGCCCCGAGTTCCGGGGTTTGAGCGGGGAGTGGCAAAGGCCAACTTTGACTCTTCGCTGTGTCAGGCCACGAAAGCAATGTCCGCATTGCAGATGTGTTCCGCCCCCGGTTGCAACAAACAGAATGAGAAATGGGGCAGTGGAGGATTCGCCATTTCATCCGAGGTCCATCAGCCGCCTTCATGCCACAATTCGCTATCAAAAGGGACAGGTGCTCAGCAATTTCGCCCGGAGAACACATCGATTTGGCTAAATTAGGCATCAAAGGTTCTAGAAATCTGTTTGGTGATACCTTTGATTTCTAGATTCTAGATGCTCATGGCTCCAGCAACTCAGGCAGCTTCGTCCTCGAAGATAATAACTCCAAATTCGGTGCGAAACTTGGTCGCTGAGTCGTTGACAAGCGACCTATTGCTGAAAAGCTGTTGAGTGAACGCCTGTATTCTTTATGCTGATTTCTGAAGGAATCGTTTCAAAAAACCAGGTAGTGGATTGAACCATGGACCCAGTTTGATGATGTTTCATGTGCGTGCATTTTGTCATCAAGGTACTCTTGTTGCCATGAAGAAGCCGCGCCAACTGGACCATGGCAGTGCAATTTCAATTCAAGTTGGGCCAATACCTCGGAAATTGGGTCCTCCAGCTGGACCTTGCTGGACCAATTCGACCAACGCATTGGAAGAACGCCCTAGGCGAACTGTGTTGTCTCTCTCCCTGCAGTCGGAGCCTGCCGGTCCTGTCCGAATCACAGCACTGAGATTTTTCACTGCGAGTATCCGAAGGCCCGAAATCAAGGGATTCACAGTCGACTGGACCATGGCAAGACACGTTTCCTTTCTCTTGTGGCTTTGAGTCATTCCAGATAATAGTTAGGTCAACAGTCCGGTAACGACTGACGCAGAGATTCCAATTTAACGTGTGGTCCTTATCAGCTGACACTTGTGCAGTCAGACTTGCAGGGTTTAATGTTCGACATAGCTGCCACAACAATACAGAACCATCGGAGGATTGAACGGAGGCTGAAAGACTAGACTCCATCATGATACGTAAGACAATGATTTTTCTTGACAATAATTCAAACTTAACATATCAAAAAGGCACTTTTTTGAAATCTCAATCAATCAATGGTCATTCCACTGAGGCAGCGGCTATGAATGGCTATATCCTAAAAAGATCTTCGTGGTCGGAGCTGTTCTGCCCTTGGGCCCTTGTGGAGTTCTCTCCGAGATGTCGACTGGACATGACTGGACCACAGTCGACACATGTCGATACCGAGGTGTCGGTGCTATGAAAAGGACGTCGGCACAACTTCAGCATAGAACGTCGTGACCTTTGCACCTTTCTGAAGTGTCCATGAGCAAGCAAACATTTAAAACATGTGCTCAGAGCTTTGGTGCAACAATATAAGTATTCGTAGGTTACAACTTAAACCATTGGTTCCATTGGTGATATTCGATGTCGCATTTAATTATAGTTTATTGATGTTTATTGTTTAGGCTATATATATATAGATATTACAGTACAGTAATTATATAATATTATATAATATGATGTTGTAGTTTACAATAGGTGGTTTTATGGTTGGTTTTCATTGCAGATTTTCCTTCGCCAAGGCGTCAGTATCTTGACTGAGCGGACTGGCAATGCCAGGGAGAGTTCAAACTATGAACATCCAGCTCAGAGGAATCTCAAGAAAACCACTACATATATAATCAATTATAATCGTATATATATAATACATATATATATATGATATACACATTATACAATTGTATTATATATATATATATTCTGTATACGCATAGACACACTATATATATATATATATAATATAATAGTCATTTGCATACATCAAGGCTTTAAACAACCAACACCCTAACCTCATTGTTGTTGCCCAAGCGGAGATCATGGCAGAGCTGTGTGGAAGACTTTCAATGGGGCGACCTATGGATGTTCGCAATAGTCTTAATCTTGGTGAGTGCGTGCCGCTTTACTAGTTCAAGGAGACGATGATGTGTTCTGTGGCATTCTCTGACTTTACCAGTTGGACAAACATTCGGTCTCAGCAACTGATCGCTGCACTGACCAGGGCCCAAAAGCCTTGAACACTTCATGCTTTGCAACCACAGAATGCTTCCAGTCCCCTGTTCCGTCTCACCCAAGAACTGCAATTCCGCAAGGGACGGTTTTGCAGGCTGCGGTAATACAACTCACTCGCCCCACACACACACACACGTTCAGATTTCAAAGCTTGGAATGCTCCGATTAATGTCATCCCAGTTGCAGCCTCATCACATACACAAATTTCCTGTATACTGTACCTCAACATGCTAGAAAAGAAATGAAAAGAATATGTATACCTGCTGATTACTTGCAAAGCCCATGACTCGAGCCTAGATGCATCTTTGCCACATTGTGTCTACACACATAAACACATACATCGTTGTACTTGTACACCAAGAGATTATGATATTATATTATATTTTCATATATTTTCTTTGTGCTATGTTTGGTTTGAATTACAAAGTGCAAACTAAGGAAATGTAACTGGAACATTCCTTAGACGATCGGAACTATTGGCCACCGGGTGGCCATGCTTTCTGGGTGCCCATTTCCTGCGTGAGCAAGTTGCCACTCCCGAGGATTTCGCAAAAAACCTGCTGGAGCCACACAGGATTTTGCCACGAGACTCCAAGGGCTGACAAAACATGTTTAATATCCACGCCACAGTTATCCACAAATGGACCTTGATCAACTGATCAACATTTTTTTTCAGCAGGTTGGCAACCTCGGGAAGTCACAACAACGGGATGCTTCGTTTTGCATCTTGGCACGTCTTGGCAATGCTTCGCTTTTCCACAACTTGTTTGCCTGGAGCCTCGAAGAAGGCTGAGCCGCCCAAGCCGCTAAGCAACGATAGCAACGCGCGCTGGTCCACAAGAATTCTCGTTGAGGTTCCTCTCCAAAGTCAACAAAACTGCACCCATCTTTTTCAACATTTTTCAACCAAGCACGACACGCATACATCATTGTCTCGGAAATCCTTTTCGGCCAGCCTGTTGTAAAAAAGTCTCAGCTGACCGGTGAAGTCTGTGCCAATTTCTCACCCAGCAAAGGAATTCGGACGGGTGGACGGAGTGGACGCAATGGACGACGCAATTCAGCAACAAGGCCAAGCCCTTGAGCCGCAAGCACGCCCGGCCGGTTCTGTCTATGGATTTTGGCGCAGAAGCTGATGCATATTTAGATGGTTGAGATAGGTTGAGATAGGTTGAGATAGGTTGAGATAGGTTGAGATACAATACCATGACACTTGTCAATGACTTTTGAAGAAGTGTGGATCCTTTTGCGTGAGAGTTTTCGGCGTGTTTGCGACCACTGCTGATGCGTTTAGCCCTCCGATTATATGTGCGCACAGTAACATGTTTCAGATGAGAATTTTGCCGGCAGCTTGCATTGAGGGAAGACATAAACAGGTACACATATTAGTTATATAATGTTATATATATATATATACATGTATACACACATACATACACATCTGTAAAGTATACTCAACAAAAGAAATGCTGGCACACACACACACACACTCAGAGACATACATAATCATACATATTTTTGTGAGATTTTGTGAGACAAATGGCCCGCAGCAAGCTGCAAGTTCACACTTGACTTACCAGGACTACATCAGAGCCCTAGACCGGCAGCTGATACGCCTAAGTGCGTGGAAGTCCCATTCATGCAAGGACGAATGATGGTCAAACCTTGTAAAAACAGCTGTTTGAACCTGATCAACAGACACATGATATGTACACTGACACATATTTCATCATATTTCTATCTAGTTTGATGACATTGAGTCCAGCGCATTTCAGAGGATCAGCCACCTTGATCATTGTAGTAGCTTCTAGTAGCACCCCAGTTGTTGCTTAGATTTGCTTGTGAAAGGCCCGAAAGGCTGTGGATTTCCTTGCATAGTTCACCGCAGATCACCCTTCTGGAGGCCTTTTCTGAGCATCCAGAATCCGATTACTGGGCCACCAGGGTGGATAGCGGTCACCATCCAGAATACATTGGCCTGAACCAGCGACGGCATCCGCTGTGCGAAGAAAAATTCTGTAGCCTCTGGTTATGACATTCACAGTTCGCCATGGAAAATCACCATGCTATTAATAGGTAAACCGGTAAACCATCTATTCCTATGGGCCATTTCCCATGGCGAACTGTGAATGTCATAACCAGAGGGTAGCTGAATCCTCGGAGACCCATGTTGACCCATGCTGACCCACAGAAATCCCTGGAGAACATTGCTGTGGCTGCCTATGGCTGGAGCATTCCAAAGAGTTTCAGAATTCTGAGCACTTGCTGCACGAAAGATCTCAGATGATCTCAGTATTTTGACCAGATGATCTCAGTATTTTGACCAGATGACTCACTGTGCAAATCTGCAATGCACATGTTTGATTCAAGACTTAGCATTGCACAGTCAGATCAAGTGAATCTAGAGATGTTTATAGCCGTTTCAAACTGATTCAGACCCTTCAAAGGCCACATCCATCACGCATTTTGACTTTCTAGACGCGCTTTTGTTGTCTATGGTACTATTGAGGCTCCTGTGTTGCATGTCATCGGTCAGCAAAAAAAAGACTTGCGCTGGGGGACGAGTTTGACATGTGCAGGCCCGACGTGGCTTGAATGGCCAAAGAAGCTCTCAAGGTTGGAGTGATGTTGCACCTGTCCCAGCGGTTGATTTTCGTCTTGATTTGGATATATGCAAGAATAGGGGACCCCGGAAATTCAGTGGGATATCATTTGATATTTAGTATCATTTAGT
>CAMXCT020006223.1:555000-580000 GCA_947184155.2 Cladocopium goreaui
ATATGTAAGTACATATACAATCATCTACACACATGTAAACATTGTCATACTGTACATCTTAGATCATTTTAGTATGTATATACTGTAATGTAATAGATCTTCACAGGTATGAAACATGCCTACAGTGCTACCATTTTCCTGCATGACAGCTGGGAGGCTCCTCCGGACCCCGTCGCTGCGCTCCAGCCAGCCACGGCGAAGGACACTCCACTCCTGAACTACATGAAGACCAGGCAAAGTCGTGTTGTGCCTTTTTCAAAATGGGATAATCCCATTGCCCCCGAATATTGAAGACCCGCCCCCAGAAACATTTTTTTACATAGTTTACAATGATGTACAGATATTTGGGACCATAAATTTTGGAAGTGTCAACAATATTTATGGGGGATGGGATTCTAAGCCATGGCACGCTACACCAAGCTCTCACAGGGCAGCTGAACGAAGAGCTCGCCAGGAGAAACGACGCTCGGCGGTACATTTGTGGGACATTTGCGTCAAAATGGACCCGATTACCATGATTTTTCCCACGATTTACATGATCACGACCAAATCTGTTCCCATACCAGCAATGGTCGTGTCTATCACAAATCCCAATAATCCAGGATTTCAATCCATTGGTATGGGATGCCAAATCCATCATTGGCAAATGATGATCCATTAATGATCCAATGATCCATACCAATAATCCATGGATGATGCCAATTTTGATCCATCCCCGACTGATCCAAGATATCCAAGGTGAGAGAGAACGCAAGAGATGGCGTGGAGTGCTCAGAGATAGCTAAATCCCAAATCCATCAAACTCCTTCAAAATCCATCACTATAAAATACTGTACGACTATAAATGAAAAACCATCGACATCCATCAACGATTCATCAATATCCATCCATATCAACAAATCATCAAAAACCATTTAAATCTGTCAACAATTCATCAATATCCATCAACAACGTCAAAATCCATGAAAAAACAACAAATCAGTTGAACCGTCCAAAACGATCGATCATCCTCAGATGACCGCCTTGGTCGGATCGAAGAGAAGCCCAAATGGCGTTGCGCAGAGTGGGGGGGCCGAGGAAGGGTCAAAACCATCGGATGTTCATGGATTTTCCATATATTTCTAGGGGATAAAACAGATTAAAACGGATGAACGCATTGAATGAAACCTATATAAACCTATCACTTTCCATTTTTTTGGGGTAATGACTTTCAGGGATCAACATCCATTTTTTGCCAAGGCATCAGGACTTTGACTGTAGGTTGTCTCAGTCAGCTGATTTTGCCAGGTGTGGTACCTCAAAGCACTTAGAGGAAGATCCAGACCAACGAGGACGGCGAGGGATCCTGAGTGAAGCAACCACAACAGGGCTTGCTACTATGGCTTGATATAACGGGACATCCAACCAGATGATCTGATATGTCATTTGCATGAGTTCGTCGCAAAATGATGCAAAATGGGGAATGCCCCAATCTATAGCAACCGGGGAGCCTACTCTCGGACGCTGGAGAGGCGTTTGCTATTGCACCTACTGCTGGGAGACATGGGAAGCAAAGGCGCGACACATTGCCCCAGAGCACAGTTCACAGGTGCGGAATTCAGCCAATGTGTTGCAACATGTTGCAACATCTATTTACACGAGGAATACAAGAAGAAGAAAAAGTCAAAAAAACATGAAGAGGAGCTCCTAAGGAAAGTTCAGGTGGATTGCAGTGGTTTTCAGCTTCCACTGAATGACTTGGGCTGTGAATTCAGGAGTACGAGGAAGAATGGTATGAAGAGGAGCAGAGAACAGCAGTCAAACCAATTTTTATCATCCTTTCATTGTTGCCAGCAGGCATTCTGAATGGTTTTTATGGATTGGATGGTGAAAACTGGATGGTTTTCTGCTTTTCTCCTCGGCCAAAGCGAGTGACTTGTCAGTTTCCATTGGCCTACATTCCTACATGGACATTCGAGGAACCAACGAAGAAGAAAAAGAAAAAGAAAGGCGGCTATGACGAGTGGCAGTCAAGGAGAGGGCCGAAGATCCCTTTGGAATTTCCATGAATTTCCTCCAACAAATGGGGAGTCCATGTTAGCTTCTGAACTCTCAGGAAATTGATTTGAAGATGTTTTGAGATTTGGATCATGATCCATCGACGTGGACTCATACATATATAGGACATTATAGGATTATAATTGGCTGCGGATTTCTGGACACTGGCACTTTGCTCCGCCGTTCCGAAGTGATTTTTCAGCTGCCTTGCAGTAGCTGGTATGCGGAAGGTGGAGATTCTTGGCATGCACTGGACCAGTCAACAGTCGTCTTTTCCTTTGAAACGCTTGGCAACCTGCCAAAGTGACACTGTGATTTTTGGGTCTCCAGCAAATAGGTCAAACATAGGAGGTCTTTGAGCTCCGAAGCAAGAGAAGAGACGGTGATGGTACCCATGGCGAAACACAAAAGAGCACACCAGGTTTCAAATTAAAGTGCCGATACTGCAGACTGCAGCCATCATGCCGGACCCTGTCAGGTTCATTTCCTGTGCTTCTCATGTGCGCCGATGTAGATTTTTTGTTGCAGCCAAGGAGTGGGATGAAGGTTGGTATGAAGAAGCTGAGGAGGTCGTGGAATGCCGTGGAATGTCGTGAATTTCAATAGATTTCAGCATGCACAGTGCCACAGTGCACAGTAGGCATTATTGTTCTGCGCAGGAACAGTAGTTGGTGTTCAATTTGTCACTTTCACTTTGAAGCTGTCGCAACTGTTCCAGGAACCCAAGAAGAAGAAAAAGAAGAAGAAGAAGGCCATGGAAAGATCACTGGATCACTGGATCACTGAGGCATTTGGCAACTGAATTCTGATTCCGCGACAGGGACAGGAAGAAGAGGAGTATGGTGCATGTCATTGGCGTGCCGAGGTCCGTTGCACCACTGATATGTTATGATCGTCCTTGGTATTTCACACTTTTTATCAATCTTGTGGCAGTTAGTCGATACCAGGACTACTGGGAAGAAGAACCCCGAGAAGGGCGAGAGGGACACTCCAAATCCAAAAGGCAAAACGTGCTTGATACATCTTGACAGCAGCAGTCTTGTGGATGTTTCCCTTTGGATTTGTGGCGGCTCCTTGTGCAGGTCGAAAGCAAAACAAAAGGAAGAGCAGTGGTGGGAAGAGCCGGGGCCACAGGATCCACAGGATCCACAGGATCCACAGGATCCACAGGATCCACAGGGCATAGGACAACAAGTTCGAATTGGACCGAAAGATCAAGGATGGAATCTATTCATCAGTCAGTATGTGTATGTATGTGTTATGTGAGTTATGTGCGCGGAGTCAGTCCAAGACCTAGAAGACAGATGAGCACATTACTGAAGCGGGACGAACGACCATCATTGGATGCCAGTTTGTCGTCGTGTTTCATCAAAGGCCCGAAGAAAAAAGCTCCAAGCGAAGGCACTGTCACTAGGATCACTAGGTTCTAGCAATGACCGCCTGTTGTTTGCTGTTGTCATTGTATGACCAAACTATCCAGTGATGCCAAGCAAACAGCGTAGACTATTAGTTACTGCAGTCCGTATGGTTTTGTTGCACCTTCCAATGTATAATATATTATATTAATATACACATATTATCAAATATTGCCATGTAATATTATGTACTGTATATATGTATACATACATACACACACACATGCAGCGTATACTATCATCTATGTATCCTGATGCGTCATGATCGTGATAATTACTGGTGTCAACACCGGGTACAGGTCCGAGGGAAGGTGGCGTGCCAAAGAAGCAGATGCACCGAAGGCAGTTGTGCAAAGTGCAGAACCAACATGAAACAGTTCTTGAAAGCTCAATGGAACACTGTCATAAATCCCACAAAAATTGAGACAGGAGCAAGAAAGACCTCGCAGAAGCAGGCGGCCTTGCAGAAGATGGCTCATTGCAACTCTGACGATTTTTACTGGTTCCAGTAGGTTCCAGTGATAGGATTGCATTCGATTGCACAGGCGAGAAAAAGAGAGTGAAGGTTCTCAATGGGTTCCGAAGTAGCTGCCTTGGTTCGCACGGTTGGCATTTACAAATCTACGGCTCTGGGAACAGCCTTGCGACGAAACCTCCAAGGCTGCAGAAGCACTGAGCTCAAACCAGCGGAAGCTGGAAGCTGCAGGCGATTTGGTTTTCTTTGGAGTGTCTTGTTTCAGTACATCAAGGGTCCTTATATATAATATATATAGTATACATACATAGGAAGGGATAGGATGGGATAGGATAGAATAAGATAGGTAGATATACGTAGTCATGGTGGATTATATTATATGATTATATATATTATATTATGATTATATTATGATTATATTTGATAGATTGAAGTATTTCCGTACTTTGGGGGTCAAACTTAGATTATAGTGATCAACCCCAAGAGGTGATGGAGTACAATCCTGACAATCCTGGTATCCAGCATCAACAGCGTGGGCATGGGCCATAAATTTTTGTTAAAATCTGACCCAATCCATCCCAAGCCCACAGATGCAGGTCATGATGCAGGTCATGATGGTCATTCTTTGTGTTTCTTAGATATCTTAGGATCAGCATGAAAAAGGGAACCCCACCATCGAGATGAGATACTTGAGCCATCTTGAGCCAGGTCCTGGTGAGAAGCGATTCCGCTGCGATTGCGCTGCGATTCCGCTGCGAACGGAGCAGGACACTGATGACATCTGAACACTCTGGATGTGTTGCTTCTGAGAATTCATCATGCTGTAGGATCAAGAGTTCTATCTGTAGAACTGTCTATAGAAATTCTATGCATATGTTTGCGGTTCAACTCAGTTTGATGTACTGCGCTCCAACAGCGATGGTGGTCTGCGCAAGTTGGTTCGAGCTGGCCAAGTTGGGGAAAAGACCGCGCTGTGCGCGGGCGAGGAGAAGCGGGGTGTACTGTGTTTGTATTCGATGCATTCGTATCTTCCTTCCCAACTCTTCCATGTTTTCTAGGAATATTCAGTTACATCAGATATAGATGATATAGTACTTCTTCTGCAATGTCATGTTTCTAGTATTGATTTTAAACACATCAAACACCTTTGCCCCAGGTCACAGGTTTGTAACCAAAGGGTGAGTTGGCTTTGGAAGCAATCCACCTTGACTGCGTCGCAGGCATATTTAAGATTTAAGATCATGAAAAGACACATTTTTCAAAACCTCAGCACTTGGCACACAGAAACATTAAGTCAAAGCCACTCAAACCCAAAGTTCAGTTTCTTTTTAACGTTGCCCGCTGTCAATGGAAGCAGAGATATAGCTCCATTTCGTCGCAACGTCTGGCGCTCAGCGTCGCTGGGTGAATTTCCGCCTGCTGAATGTCCATCGTGGCGGTTTGATCGCGAGGAAAGATGGGAGAAGAAATGTCGGAGCAGGACAAGTACTGTGGATGATACACAAAATACACAAATGGGTAACATGTTTTAACATGTTTTAATCATCATCAAACACGGGATTCAATGGTGATTGGTCAATTCACAGATCTTTTTTTTCCAGTTCATCATTGGAATGATGATCCAATGATCATTGGTCGATTCCCCAATTGGAATGAGATTGTTTCAACCACCAGCTTTTTCATGATCCGCCAGGAGAAGTCTCTCCGAGACTGCTTCGCAAAGTTTGATGCCAACGGTGATGGGAAGATCCAGGCACTGTTTCGTATCCGCTTCAGCTTCCGACAGTGTATATCAATGAATATCAATGTCTATTTTGTTATTATTATTTAAAGGCTTACGCCTGACAGCCGGGCGCCGGCCAAGCAACGACTTGTGGTGTATGGTGTGGGAAGATTGGGCCGAGATTCTCCGCGCAAACCCAGGGAGGGCTATGTTGAACTGAGGCAGGCATAATGCGCAGTGCTTGCCTGTATGGAAGGAGTCTGGGCCTATAATATTGAGCGCAGGTTGTGCCCATGTTGGGACTAAGTCGGGCCCATGTTGAGCTGGGCCCATCTTGGGCCTACATTGGCCCAGGTTGGGCCTACGTTGGGCCTATGTTGGGCCTATGTTGGCCTATGTTGGGCCTATGTTGGGCCATGTTGAGCCCTTTTGGCAGCGATGTTGGGGCCATGCTTGGGCCATCTATGTTGAAACGATCTTAAGATGCCATTTTGTCCGCCCCGGGCCCCCTCCTGGAGTCCAAAACCACATAAAAACCGAGGTTTTTCAACATCGCCAAGATGAAATTCCTTGCCGCCGAAGGGCCAGAAACACCGTAAAAACCGATGTTTTTTTAACGCCGTAAGCAAAATACACCGTAAATTACAATGACTTTCCATGATGAACCGGGGGTGGGTCGGCGGCGGGGAGGGCAGCGCCTATAACCTTCGGTTACCACCGAAGGCCTCCGGCAAGGACACGCAGTCTGGGCCTATGTTGAGCACAGGTTGTGCCCATGTTTGGCCAAGTCGGGCCCATGTTGAGCCATCTTGCGCCCATCTTGGGCTTATGTTGCACCAAGTCGGGCCCATGTTGAGCCATCTTGGGCCCGTCTTGGGCTTATGTTGGGCCAAGTCGGGCCCATGTTGAGCTGGGCCCATCTTGGGCCTACATTGGCCCATGTTGGGCCTATGTTGGCATATGTTGGGCCTATGTTGGGCCATGTTGAGCCCTTTTGGCAGCGATGTTGGGGCCATGTTTGGGCCATCTATGTTGAAACGATCTTAAGATGCCATTTTGTCCGCCCCGGGCCCCCTCCTGGAGCCCAAAACCACGTATAAATGCGATTTATAAATGTTTATAATGTTTATTTTTGGATGTCACTGGTAAGGTTTTTAGTTCAGTTTACATGATGGCATCCATTTGGTGATTTCTTTGGTGTTCTGACAGGAGGGCGAGTTCAAAAGGCTGATGTCCAGCCTCGGTGGTTTCAGTTCCAAGGACTGCAATGATTGTTGCTGGGTCGTTCCATCAGGATGTTTAAGCGAGACCCAATATGCAGGGGATGTCATCAAATGTTTCATTTCAATTCATTCAAGAGACTTCAAATTATAGACTTGAAAGGGTTGCTGACGAGGATCTCCCATTTTTGGCCGATGTTTGCCAGTAGCAATTGATCCAGGGAACGGATTTTATATTACCCAAAGGGTTTGTCTGAAAATAAAATTCTTCAAAATTCCATGGTCAATCATATTTGTTCTTATTAAAATAGATTAAAATAACCATTTGGGGGTGTACCACATTTCAGACACTGCAATGTCTACATATTTCTCATGATTTTTCCCTACCATGCTGCATCCGCTGATGGCGAGGAGATCAAGCGACTTTTCAAGGAGGCGGACACAGATGGCTCTGGTAGTTTGGGTCCCAGGTGACTCGCTAGTTGACCCCTCTTGGCTCAGGGTAAACACATGGGTTCTACATGGTTTACTATGTCTGACTCATAGTTACACCAACTGATCCAACTGGATCTAACATGATCCAACTGGTTTATTGTGGAATTACAATTGGTAATGATTTTTGGTCATCCCTTGAAACACCTTTGACTAACCTTCTCCAATCTCTTTTCGCTCCCAAGGCGTGGACTGGCGAGAGTTTCTCTCATGGATCATCAATGGAACAGCTCTGAAAGGACTGGGTTTTTTTGAACTCATTTGACACGCAGTGAACATAGTGAACTCACAAAGTGCAAACTCCTATGCAAATTTGAACACCCGAACGCAAAGGTGTCGGTACTATAGACTTTAGATTCAACATACTTCAAGATGATTGTTGAATAAATGCCGCATGCCATAAATGTTTTCTCGGTGCAGGTATGGGAGCCAAAGGCGCTGCCTCCTTTGAGCGATTGTTGAACACGGAGACGCAGGATGAAGCGAGCTTTGTGGAATCAGCTGCTTGGATCATCGATCGGTCCCTGGGGTCACCTCCCTGACGGTGTGCCGGGTGTACCGGTGTCACGTTACCAAGGCTCAAATGGGTCACAACGTCACCGAGTACTTGAAAAAGTCAGGTTCAAAGGGAAAGTCAAGGACAAGAAAGAAGACGACAACAAAGGCGTGGTGGAGACATGTGGAGACCCGGTAACCTGGGTAGTCTGGCGTAGCCTGGTTTTAGTGGTGGACCAACTAAAAAGATTTGATGATTTTGATGCATTTTCCATCATTTTCCAATGTCAGGATGAGATAGTAGTTTAATTAACTTAGTATTAGGATGATTAGAAGGAAACAGTTCTAGGTATGCAGCAGCATCAGACCCTATCAGTACTTCCTTGCTTCCGACCAGCATGGTTGCGACTCCTATCCATGTTTTCGCTCGAGTTCTGGTTTCTGCCGGCCTACCAGGCTGGCTGTGATGAATTTGGAGTTCCAGCAGATCATTCTGGTCACCGGTCTGGTCCTGGATTGGCGTTTCGCGCATTCCTGTCATTTCAAGTTGGCAAATCCAAGGATACAATGGCCAATGACACCGCAGGGTGCGAAAGACCTGCTGGGTCCGGAACCCAAATTCTACATAGTGAATATAGTGAACAAACAAGACATGATCCATATGATCCCTGATATCCTTGGAGATTTGAGCAGATTCTACAAGTCGGAACACCTTCGAAAACGGTCACGGTGCATTTTCTGCGATGTGACAGATCACTTCCTTCACAACGGCTCTCGAAAGCCTCTACATGCAAGGCAGCGATCTCAGTGGGAAAGGTTCTGAAGATCTCAAGTTGGGCAAACAAAGGATATAATCTAGTAGTCATAATCAATTAACTATATAACTGTAATGATGCAAAAATTGACAATTATACCAAACTTGCAATTTCACGTATTTCAATGGGAAGAATGATGATCCATTGGAATTAGGAGCACCCATGGGCACCCAATTTTCAAAAAAAGAGAGCTAGAATTTAAGTCCATTGGGCAGATGACGGTGAGCATCGATCTGAAGGCATGTCCAGCTGATCCTCGACGAATTTGTGGCCTCCTACAAGAGTAGACATCCAAAGCCAGTGATTGAAACAGAAGTTCCGCAACCGGAAGGAAGGCAGGGAAACTGGAGCCAGCTGGTAGATCGAATCAACACATTGCAGTGTCCAGAAAAGAATTTATCGTGATATTTTAGTGAAGTCTTGCAGACTTATGGATCAACAAGAAATATCCGATATCCAACAAACTTTAACTTTCAAAGTGTTGGATCACTCGCCCTTGCAGGCTGGTGATCGTTGGCGATACCCACGGACAGCTGGCTGATGTGCGCAACCAGATGCTGTATATCACTGTGCTTTTCCAGAGAAGTGTCACACCGAAAATCTTGAACTGAAGATGCACTGCTGACGGAGGTACTACACATCCTGTATCATTTGGGACCTCCCAGTGCCCAAAACAGGCAGGTTCTGTTGCTCGATGGCGGCCGCATGTTGAAGGGCAGTTACCGAGTTGTCCTGGAGCAGGTATTTGTTCAACGGTGACATGGTTGACCGCGGGAGTCAGGCAATTGACATCCTGATTGAATCAGAGAGGCATTTTAACTGTGAGCCACCTGATAATGGATGGCTGGAAAAAAATGAAAAGAACAGAAATCCATTTCCAAACAATCAGATTTGCGAATGGACCACAGCCACAAGACTATGCTTGTTTCCTGTTAACTCTTAATCAAATTTCAGTTGAAAGGAGTTGACTTCTGAATCCCAACGACATCGACAGGGCGTGGAGATCCTTCTTATCCTCTTTACATTTTTTATTGCAGACAATGAGTCACTGCCTCAGAGTGGCGGGGGATCTCCAGGAAAAGAGGGATTTAACTTACCATGATTTAACAGCCAAGTATAGAGCGTTCTCCTATCAATTCCCTCAGATGAGATATCCTGGATGAGGTCGATCATCATTCATCGCGGGAACCATGAGAACGAGGACTTCTTGGTCAGGGTTTGTGGGAATATCGGTGAATACACCAACATAGTTTTCTTTCATGGGGAAATCATGATCAATTTTTGTTATTTTGGTACATTTTGACACATTTGGAGTGTCAACTGTCCAATTTCTGCCTAGGAATGCATGTCTCCTTACATCTCCTTACAGAACAGAGGCTAGCGCTTCTTTCTTGAGGATATGAACGCGCTGCACGCAGACAACGGTGGTGGTTTTGAAGATGAGGCTTGTTTACTGAGTTTACTGCTTGTTTTCCATTTTTCCCACTGCTTTTCAGACCATAGTTTGTAGTGATGGGTGAGCACCCTATGGCGCCAGGTCATGGAAAAGTACGGATTGTCAGTGCAGCAAACTCAGCCTCTAAAACAACTGTGTTGAAAAGATCCCAGGGGAGACTGCTGGAACCCAGTCCATTTCCAACCGGGCAAGGTATCGGCACTTTATCAATGCTTTCAAGTCGCTTTCATTGGCCTCGGTGATTAACAAGGCGGGATGAACTGCGCCAAGACAGGGTCAAGATATGGCTTGTCATGATAATGTGTGTTTGATTTCTGGGCCATGGATGACGGTGGCCCTATGCGCTATGATCATCCGACGCCAACTCCGATCGTGCTGCAGGAAATTTTTGTCGTGCACGGAGGTTTGACGAGAGTTGGAAGCTTGGTGATGGGCATGGTTGGGCCTTCTGCTTCAGCATCAGCTAGTATCAGTGGGCCTGGCATGCCGGCAGTCATCAGGTCAAAAACTTGACCGTCGATTACATCAACACATTGCCATTTCAGGAGGGGAGATGTAGGGGAATCTAGGGGAGGCATTCCGACAACTGCAACTTGATCCAGGGATGTCCAGGGTGACCTCAGAGAGCTGTTTCGTATTCGTGCAGGAATACACGGCACCTCATCCAATGTCCACCAACGTGAAGGCTGGACGGCTGAGTTCTTTCGTTGATCCTGCAGTGCTGCGATGGCACCTGGACGACCTGGACTTCGTCCTTCTTGGGTTCCTGGGTCGGCCAGGAGCAGCTGTTTTCAGACCTATTGTGGAGTGATCCCACGGAGTATGAGGGCAAGTACAAGTGGAGCCGACCGTTTGATCCATTTGCCAATGTAAGATCTGTAAGATCTGTAAGCAGTTGCAATTTGTTCGCCGTTTCCAGTGTTGGCACAGCTCCGACATTTGGATCAAATTCAGCACATGTACCAACAAGATCCAACAAGTATTGCAATGTATTGCAAAGTTGGGCTGAAAACGCATTAAACATTCCAAGCAGCCAAGTCCCAGAAAATAGTCAGCACATGAGATAGGGAATGAAGGTGATCAAGAACAGTTTCATTGCCGTTCAATTCCCGTTTTGTTTCTATCGGATTCTATCGGTTGCTGATGAAATCCGCATTTTTGCGACCCTTTAAAGCCTTCGCCCCGTCATGTCGCGTCGGATCTGGCCATGCTGACCCCTCCTAGATACAAGCCTGCGAGTGTGATACCGAGCAGAACCCACCATTTGAAAATGGGGACATGGGCACTGTACTCCCCAAAACTGGATGCTTAGGAATCTTAAATGACCAAAATATGTCAAAGACATTATATATTTATATATATATATATATTATAATATTTTGATTTTCCGAAGCGCTATGCACCTCCGATTGAGCCACACGTCCGCTACTTCAATTTCGGGGCGAGAAGAACTGTGTAAGAAAAAGTAGAGGATAATGGCTCTTTTGGGAACGCTGCTAACTTGCATAACCGGATGGAATAGGCAAGGTGGGGCCCATCCATCGAGGGCGTTGAGAAAACAATTCACGATACTGTAACCACGACGATTTTGTCGGTGGAGTAAAATAGTTTGAAGTCTACGATTACTGGCTGTTTCGGATCTAAGATTCTGATGTGAACGGTTCCGCGAGGACTGTGTCCGGTAAAGGAGTGGTACTGCCTTTGGCCCCTATTGGGGATCTGAAGCTGTGATTTATCCTTAGGTCTACGCTGAAAAATATGAGCAAACTGCCAGTAGGCTACAAGGTGCGCCAGCTCATTGTTGGTGTAGGGGTCCATGCCAAGAAGTTGTTGATGAAGTTGGTAAGCTCATCCACTATGTAGTCGAACTGGAGGATATTGGTCAACTCAAATGAAAAACCTAGGATCTGCTGGTAAGAGTTCCTCTCGCTCTTGCTGATGTGGAGGTGGTAGTCACAAAGGGGGCATGGTCTTTGTATAATGAGATTTTTGCATCGATGTACATCTGTGGTGAGACCTGTGTCGATCTGGTATTGATGGAAGAGCTGCTGAATAGTTATGGAAAGTCCAAGTGCTACTCTGTGTCCTTGTTCTTCATGTAGAAGGATATTCCAGTCGAGGTTGTTCATTGTAAATCCTGTAGCTGGTAGCCCTCGAGGTGGGAGTGCTTTGTTGCCAATCGTGCATTCCAATGTCTTCAATCTGGTATCCATGGTGTTGATCTGAATGTGAGTGTTGTACTGCTCAAGGATGCTCAAGTGTTGGAGTTTCGACCTGTTGAAGGTCAGTGAAATGTCGCTTCTTGGTGAGGTCAATCTTGCGGAGTTTGCCTTGTCAGGGTCGAAGTGAAGTGCTTCTGGAGAGGAGGTTGTGGGCAAGGAAGTCAGCTCTGGGTTGAGGTGAAGATCGAAGTTCCTGTTGGAGTCCAAAGTCCAAGTCTGACAGCTCTACATCCTTAGCTGATAGTGCAATGAGAAACTCTTCCCATCCTTGGTCTGTTCTGGGTTCCTTTGCAGGAGAAGACTCTCTGGTCGTAGCTCGATGTTGCCTCATAAGTTCAAGTTCTTCTGGAGTGAGGGTCGTGGTAGTAGGTGATGTAGTCGATGTGGCTTGAGGAGGGTGAGGTGGAGAAACTTCAGGTAGTTCTTGAGATTCTTGGGATTCTGGCCATTCTGGCTGCTTAATTAATATCCATGGCCTCAATGAGGAATTGCTTCAATACACGTGTTTTGAAAATTAAACATAGTAACAGCAAGTGAGGGCGCAGCCCAATCAACATGTGGTCCATGAAAGTAAGCATTGAGGGGAGGAAAGCAGAAAAGGCATGAAACTTGGAGCATGCCGCACCAATTAGCATGACAGCATTGCTGTGGCAAAAGCTAAAGCTCTTGCCAAATGCCTATATGTTATTTATTATTTATATATATATATATCATATATGTTATTTGTATATCCATAAATATACCAGGATCTTGTCGGCATTGGGTATCAAAATCAGATAATGAGACCCATACCCACCTGTCCGCGCTGAGGTGAGACCTTCTCCTGCAGGAATGCCCATGCAGATCATGCAGGACCAGCATCGGGTTACAGCTGGCAACGAGGCAGTGCCTCACGTGTGATCGATCTTGATTTAACATTATATACTTGTATCATATATCAATATTCTGTATATATAGATGTATATTATCATATATGTAGATATATATATATATATATTAACATATATATATATACATTATCACATATATATTTATCACATATATATATATTATCAACTCATATATATATATATATATTATCATATATATATTATCATATATATATATATTATCATATATATATATTATCATATATATATATTATCATATATATATATTTATCATATATATATATAGATATATATTATCATATACATATACATATATATATATATAGAGATAGATAGATTATTATACCTCTGTACCATTATTTGACATGTTTTTTTTGCATTTTGAATCCGTATTTGCCATGATTTAACATATGTATCCCATGATGTGCTACGACTTAGGGCCTTCGGGCAAAGTGCCAGGTGCCGGGCCTCAACGGTCTCAACGGTCTCAACGGTCTCAACAGTACCGTTCCGCAGCCGCAGCGCTTGCCGCAGCGGCTTTGCCCATCGTGGCGCGGACACATCGTGGCAGGCGCCCTGCCCGAGCTGCAAAGGCTGCGGAAGGTCCAGGCGAGGGAATTCTGACCTCACCACGACCTCGCTGGAAATGAAGGTTAGAACATGTTGCTTCGATATGATTTGATTTCATCACTATACAATGCACACATAATATACATATATGTATATAATATGAGGTAGGGTCAAAACTCTGGTGTACTGTTTTTGTAAAGGAGAGTTCTCTTGTGTCTGGAAAGTGCGCCAAACTCTGTGTAGCGATAGCCCCCCCCCAAAGCGATACCTATATCGTGCATAATGTCCACATCTGAAGTTGTTTTGCACAAAGTTGCGTACATGCAAGGGGCGAAATTAGCGATACCTTAGCGATACCCATTTGTTCAAAAAGTAGTCCCAAACCACAAACAGACCCTTTCCTTTCCTTTTCCTGTTTTCTTCCCTTTTCTTTTCCTTTCCTTTCCTTTTCCTTTTCCATCCTTTTCCTGTTCCTTCTCTCCTTTTCCTTTTCCTGTCCTTTTCCTTTCCCTGGCCTTTGCCTTCGCCTTTTCCTTTCCTTTTCCTTTTCCTTTTCTTTTCCTTTTCTTTTCCTTCTCCTTTTCCGTTCCTGTTCATGTCCTCTTTTTGCAAAACCATGGATAGTGATAGGCCCCCCCAAAAGCGATACCATTTTTCCGGGAACTTAGCGAAGACAATGAGTTTGACAACGGCTCAAATATAAATACATTATACATATATATACCGGGAACCACCCCACTTTTTTAAAAGATTCCTTCAAATGTTTAAGGTTTGAGACCCCAAATCGACCCTAAATCAGCCTGTCGAATCTATATGACGGTCTTGGGAGGCGATGCTGCTGAACAGGAGGTGGGGGTGAATGGTTTTCTCGAGCACATTGATTTGTTGAGAACTATGGAGGAAAAAAGATCTCCTGGTTAAAATCTGCTGGTTCATCATCATTTTCCCATCAGGAGCTGCAAAGACTGCGCTTCCGAGGGGTGAGCTTGCTTTTCGGCGTCACGGCCTCGGATGTAACTCGTGGTCTTCGTGCTTTGAAGAGCCTCTGAATGGTGGATGTGAGTATGTCCGGTAGTGGTACTGATGCGCATATTGGTAAATGTATATGTATGATATATCTAATATTCATTTAATATTCATAGAATATTCATACAATAAACATATAATATTCATATAATATTCATTTAATAGTCATATAATAGTCAGTAATATTCTTATAATAGTCACATAATAGTCATTTAATAGTCATCTAATATTCATCTAATATTCAGATAATATTCAAATAATATTGAGATGATATTCATTTCATATTCATTTAATATTCATTATATATATATATGTATGTATATGTATATGTATATCTATATTTTTTTGCATAGACAATATCCAAATGATATGTAACAATATTTGTAATGATATCTACTGATGTCTACTGATCTCTGGTGATATCTTATTTAATATCATATATAGATATCTAATACTAATGATACTTCTTAATATGTATATGTTTGTATATGTATAAACTGCATAGATATTGTCTACTTTCTGGCCTCCAGGATGCTGCTTTGCAACGCCTGAAGCACAGCCATGCCGCTGTCCTTGGCATCGGTGGAGTGGGCTCCTGGGCAGTTGAGAGCTTGGCGCGCAGCGGCATTGGCGGGTCACCTGGCAGCAGCGGAGCTATGCGGGGCTTCCATCCCGGGGTCATCCCCCAATGGTTTCTCTACTCAAAGGGGTGTAAAAAACAAAGGTTCCATTCCCTATGGTCTACATTCTACATCATCATATATGTAGTATATCTGATATGGTCTAATATTAAACACCCCTACGAAATGCTTTTAAGTTAAACAACCCTACTTTTTTAATGGTCCCAAAAAATGTGGACATTCCCTACTAAACCATGGTTTCGTTTGGGGGTGTTTAATATGAATGGGGGAAGGGATTAATAGTACTATGTCTGAATTACAGGCACATCCTGGGAGTTTTCAATATAATGAAAAATAGGAAACAAATAGGATTGACCCCACCACAACAAAATAGGAAACAACAGGGAAACAAATAGGAAAAAAATAGAAACATAGAGCGTCAAAATCACGGGTTTTTGTCCACCCATTGTTTTTCTATTTTGTTGTCAATCCTATTTTTCCTATTTAAATCCCAATTTTATTATTTCCTCCATTTCCAAGGGGTGCCTGGAATAGGCAAACATGAATATAGTATCTGCACGAATTCTAATGACCTCACGTCGTGACATCACTGGAATGATCTCCACATGGTCTTATTTCAACTATTTTCAGAGTAGTGAATTCTTACAATTCAGCCAGATTTATGGAAGATGGACTTGGGTATTAATTTCCATTCAATTTCATCTTGAATTATTTTCCGTACATTTTGATATTATAGATATTTGATGATATTTGTTTGCTTCAATTGGTTGATCATTCGCGACTATCAATCATTGATTGTTGGTTGTGGTTGGCATATTACTTTTGCTTGATCATCGATTCATTGTTGATGGATGGTTTAGTAATTCCATGTAATTCCTGTTTGTTAATGATCATTGGAGACACAAATGGTTTATGTACATTTATGTTGATATTTCAGTCGTGGAAGATGTTGATAAACTATTGATTCTTGGCTGGGGTTGGCATGGGTCAGTTTGTCCAAACTACTGAGTATCGCCATTTTGTGCATCTTGGGCTTGGCTCATCAGTGGCCCTAAGGCTCACTTTGGTTGATCTGGATGAGATTTGCATCAGCAACACCAACCGCCAACTGTCAGCGTTGCGCGGTTGCGGTTCCGGTTGCGGTTCCGGTTCCTACTCTCTGACTTGGTCTCGCCAGGCATACTCTGGCAGATACCGTGGGACGTGCCAAGGCGCTGCGCTAGCTGATTGAAGACATTGAAGGTGATGACAGTGATGATAGATAGTGATGAATTCAGATGATTGTGATGAAGGTGATACTTGTTGATGTCTTTGTCGTCGAACAGCCCTGGGCTCCAGACGTTGGCCAAGGTGGATGTGATGGCAGAGAGGGTGAGGCAGGATGGAAATCTGTGATGTACATCTCACAACACCCACAGTTTGGGTGTTTGGGCATGTTTGGGCCAGATGTGCATGGCTGAGGCTTATCAACCCGGACTGCAGGGTTGAGACAGTGCTGCGAACTCAGGAATTCAAAGGACACCCCACATTTGGATCCCAGGAAGATTGAGAGAAAGAGAATAGAGAGACCTCGAAGTTCAGCTGAGGCAAGACTTCTTTGTCCAAGAGACCGAGAGCGACATCTTGGACTCAAGACCGTTTGATGTACAACTCCTATAGCTGGACTGGCATGGCATGGAACCAGAGGCCGTTGATGACAGATTGAGACCTACTGGAAAATGCCCATGAGGTCGTGGTAGATGCCATTGATGGTGTTGCAAACAAGTGCCGCCTGATCTATGCGTGTCTGCACCTTTGGCTGCCAACGGCCTTGGATTTCTGCGACAATGTGTTGGAACTTCATGTTGGAACTTTCAAGAAAGGGGTCTCCAAGCGTAGCCTTCAATAGGAAGACACTAAAGTCATCGAAACTCACTATATCATTCAATTTCTGTCACCGTGTCACGGCTCCAAATATCTGGGCGAGGTCGTGAGCGCAGGATTCCCATCGTGGTCTCAGGTGGTTTGGGCGGCAAGGCTGGGGACTCAGCAGCGACTGAGTCGTTCGCCGTCGCTCGCCGTGAGAGGCGGATCCCACCATGTTTTGCGCCGATGATATCACGCGGGTCCATGGTGCGAAGCTCTGCAGTGAAACCAGGATCACAACGGGGTTGTCTGTATGTCTGTGTGCTCCCTGTCCAACGGGCGATAAAAAAGATGATTATAGATGATGTTATGGCCTATTTGTGGCACTGGGAAACTGTGAAACATGATGTGAAACATGATGTGATGACTCATGAAGTTTTGGGCTACGCCCATATTATGGGTATCCATGTCCCTATGACCATTTGAGGGTCTCCACGCTCAAAGGTGATGGACTGACACGTCGTGTACGCAGCACGTTCCTTGGCGATTGTTCGAACTTTGGTGGGGCTGGGATATATCATCCCGGTACATCGTGCATTCCGTGCATGTCTAAATATATGGTATGTATTTCAGGACGTATAAGGGGAAACCAGTACCCAGTTGCTGATTTCAGGGATCATCCCTCAGTCGATTCCATATCCATTGTTGGCTTCAAATTGGAAGGCTTCGGTCCAGATACGGATTCCCTTCTGGAGAGAAATCGAAGAAGAGGCTCGCACCAGCAATGAGAAGATGCATCAGAAAACCAAGTCGCAAGAATATATTTATATATACGTACATTATATGTAGTATGGTGTAGTGGTGTATGGGTCAAAATCATGGCCCCAGGGACCAGACATTTTGGTATATGTTGGTCATTTTAGTATCATTTTAGTAACTTAGTCATCCATCCCTTTTTCGTCTGCCCGCGAAACTTGGTTTTTGAATACCCTGCAGGTGGGGAATACCTGTTGTCTACAGCCCGGAGACACCAAAGTTTGTGGCTGACGAGTTGTCCGAAGGCTGGGACGTGGCTGAGATTTTTGTGATGCCAAGGTGATGGCTCTTGTCATCAAACACATTTCCAGATGATCACATGAGGATTTGGACATGAATCAAAATAAATCAAAATAATACGAATTCTTGAATTCTTGACATGGGGTTTTCAATTGCCAGGTTGTGTTGTCAGAAGACACATTCTGCAGTTGATGAGCTACATCAGGAACTGCAGGAGACTCACCAGGAAGGAAGACCTGCGTTTCATTCTCAGACGTTTTTCCACTTGGAACCTCCAGTTGTTTATTCACATGGAAAACACATGGAAAACGTGTCCCTTCTGTTTCAATTTCCGTTTCCCTTTCCATCATGTATCTAGATGTATCTAGGGGGACCGGAACAAACCTTAGGACAGCGGCTACGGGACCTTTTGCCCCGCGGTCAGGATCCTTAGATCTCTGTGAGGGTTCGTAGCCGATGGCTTCGCCTGGCCCAGGCCGGTGCACAGGGCTTTACGCTGGCAGCGTGTGCTGCAAAGTCGCCTTCTCAACGTGACCAGTTGCGGCATTGCGCTATATTGCGCTTGTTGTTTTTGGATGTTTTTGGGTCTCCAGTTGGGCTTGCGATCCCCGCATGTTTTGGAATTTCATTGAAGTCTGAGGATAGTTATGGCGGGTGCTGATTCAACATCCGCTTGACTGCGTGCGGATGATGCTTCGGCCGCCTTCGCTTTCAAAAAGAGCGCTCAAGTATGCTCAAGTGTTGTGAAGGATTTAACGAGATGGAGCGGCAGCATGCGACAGCCAAACCTTTGTTGAACAATTTTGAGCAAGAGGGAATATTGACGTTGCAGCCATTTGCCAATGTGCCAATTTTGCTTTAGCCAGGTCTGATCGTGGCGTGGGAATCAAGTATGGCCCGGACGTCACGACAAAGTTCTGCAGCCAAAACCGGCTCAGGCGAGCCCTGCGGAACTGCCGCGGCCATAGCTGGAAGAAACGAAGCTCAATCCGAAACGATGCTTCGCCGCCAGGTTCATGGTACGAAGCCATCAGGTTCCGGAAGATGGGCCATGCTGGCGCCAATTTGGAGAACACTGGTGGAGACATGTTGAGATATGTTGATATAATCATTAAATTATATTATATCAGTATATATAATTATATAATATTATATACATCATTTATTACATCTCATTATACATTTACATTCTTCAGACTGTAATACATACTAATACCTAATAAAATTGACAAACAGATCACATTCTTTTACCTTTAACCGCACTTGGTGTTGGACCTGTCCCTTGGCCAGGCGTGGCTTTCAGAAGCAGCACAATGATCGTTGTGTAACTGTGTTCAGTGCTAGCAACTATTGTGGAGATGGAGGGTCAGATCACCCAGTGGCACGGAAGGCATCTAAAACATCCAGCATCATCCAACTATATATTTGTTGATTTCGTTGGACTTCTCTGAGGAACTTCGGTGCCGTGATCGTGCTTTCTGCCGCCAACTTTCCTCGCTATGAAGTCTTTGAGTCGATCTCCCAGTGTTTTTTAGGAAGATTATTTTGCCACTTCCAGGGAAAGACCAGGCAATTTTCAGACGTTCATTACAATTCATTGCCAGTCACCAGTCTTTTTCTCAACTATGAACCAACTATGAACCAGATCTTCGTGGATCCAGCGCTTCAGTGTTTTCGTGGGGCTTCGCCGCCCAAGGCACTTTGCTGCTCCCCTGGAGGAATTACCAGCAATCGTTGCCCAAGGTGCTGCCGCTGGATAGCGCCCAATTTCATCATTTCTTTGGTGCCCTGCTGACCAAAAACAGGTGATGCGACCGACTGGAATCAGATGTCAACGTCACAGCAGAGAGACAGTGTGGAAGTCCAACGCTTAGCGGCTTAGCGGACCCTCCCAAGTTCCATTGATGGCTATGGGGCTATGGGTGAACACCAGGATAGCATAGGATAGCATAGAATAGCTGGGATTTATGGATGTTCATAGCCACCAAATATGGGATAAAAACACATACATACATACATACATACATACATACCTTACATTACCTTACATTACATTACATTACATTACATCACATGACATCACATCACATCACATTACATTACATTACATTACAAACATAACATAACATAACATAATATAACATAACATAACATTGCATTACATTGCATATATGCATGCATGCATGCATCATACAAACAAACAAACAAACAAACAAACAAACAAACAAACATACATACATACAGACAGACAGACATACATACATACATACATACAGACAGACATACATACATACATACATATGTATATATATATAAACGTAGTTGTACTGTCTATAACTGTGTGACTGTGTGTATATAATAAATAGCTATAGGGGTTTGGTCCATCCACAGATTGAACATGAAACTGCGGCTGCTGAGACTTCTCGTGCAGCTCGGCAAGAGAAAACCTTCGAGACCGGGGCTCAGGGTCAAAATCCCATTGATTTGGCATAATTTTTGGAGTGATGTCCAGAGATTTCCATTCATTTCCATTACCCTCTGGTAAACTAACATAGCTATGGAAAATCACAATTTTCAATGGGAAAATCCACTATAAATCACCATTTTCAATAGCTATGTTAAATTACCAGAGGGTATTGATTTCAGCCAACTTTGGCAAATGTTTGCCCAGACGTCGTTTTGAGGCGAATGATCATCTCCATCATCGAGAAGAAGCCTCAACTCTGGGCGTATATCATTCGAAATTCACTAGGCCGGGAGGAACAACTGATTCCCCCGAATTGGTTTAAGGGGAAGAGCATCGGCACCCCCTTGTACTTGAAGGTGAAGAAAAACACACGGTTTTCTGTAACATTCCCCATCAATCTATAATCAAACTATTGATGAATTTCTGATGTCACTTCAGTGAAGCGTGCAGGGCAGAAGCTGAAGGCGGAGGATTTCGTCCATATGATGGAACAGCCGGCATCCAAAATCATCCAATGGGGCGTCCAGCCGGGGGAAGTTGCCATGGTGCTGAACAAACTGTGCTGAGGCAGACTGATGGCGATCATCCCTGGATGGAGGCCATGGCGAATAGTTGGAGGAATGGACCATTTTTCTGCAGCTTTCAAATTCAATTTGGCCATAGAAGATTTTAGTCATCCAAGTGTTGGGATATGTTGGGATACTGTTCTCTACATTGAAATTGTATGTAAAATATTGTAAAATCCTATGTCGGGGATTCTCGACCCATTCCCAAGCCGATTGCTTGCTCAAATCCATCATTGTTTGGTAGAGCCGCCTCTTTTTGACTCATCAGCGCTGTCAGGCAATGGAGGTATGGAAAGTAATAGATGCGAACGGAGATATCGAGGCTTGAACTTCTCGGGCATCCTTTTTCCGTCTTTTGCCAAAGCTCATTTGAGCTAGAATTTTACTGTGTTTATGATTCCTTGTTAATACATCCATAGAAATCATAGAACAATATAGAACATGTGTTGTTGATCATAATATAATCATATATAATCCATCATTGTTGTTGGTTATTGTGCTCCTAGGTAATATAATCCACAACTTACCATGTCGTCCAGCCAGCTGTCGCACCTGGATAGGTCACGAAGTTTCTCAATCGATGGGTGGTGAAAAGCGAATCAGCTGGCTATTCCTCGCCTGCCTGCCATGATTCATTGTCATCATGTCATACCATGTCAATATCTGATGATATACTATAATACTATAATATACTATATATATATATATGTGAATGATCTGAATGATTGTGGATGAATGGTTGCAAGATGGTCTTTCTTTCTTTATTTTGTTCTGCCGACTCATTTGAGGCCCTGAGGTAATGTTATGATTCGGCCCAAAGTGTCCATGTCAGGTTTGTCAATGATGCCATCAAGCAGGTCTATGAGGTGCCCTGAGACGTACCAAGCACCCCTCATGTCAGCCTTCACTTTGGGGGCATTGAAATCAACATCAATTACCAGTTTTTGGTCCTTTTTGGTTAGTTTATATATATATAATATAAGTCATAAACCAACCTTATTAAACGTATTAGATTTGTTAGAGTAGGTAGAAACCAACTACAACTAACTTATTCCCCCAGGTGAAGCCTTCCCGTTGAACTGTGGCCGGCTTCGGCCCAGGCGATTGTGGCAATGGACATGGATCTGTCAGAGACCTTCAAAATGTTCGACACCGATGGAGATGGGACTGTGGACCTCAAGGAAGCCAAGCAGGCCAGGTTTTGGCCATGTTGGTGGGAATGGTGGCCAAAACCCTGGTTATTCATGGTGATTAGAGGGTGTTACACTAGCCAATTTATACATATACAATATAAAACAATATGACATGATATAAATGAATTAAATGCTATATTATATATATGATATATATATATAATATGATTTATATATATATATATGATATATATATATGATATATATTTATATGATATATATATATGATATATATATATGATATATATATATATGATATATATATATATATGGATACATAATTACATATGTTGGAGGTGACCAAAATCCATTCTGAGACTTTGCTTTTGTGAGATATATTGAACTCAAGTTGTATCCAGCGGCAGGTCTTAGAGAAGTTTGATCTGGGTTTGTCGCAGTGAACTCAGCTGCTGCAGCTGTGGATTGGAAGCCCTGCAGCGCAGAGACTTCTTTGACTTCTTTGCCTTTTCAGGTCCAGCCAAATTGATCGACTTCTTGGCAGGGGCCTCGGCACAGATTGCAGGAATCTTTCAAAGTTGCAGATGTGTTTCTATTTTTTTGTTTATATCTGTACAAAACACTGTAGAGGATCTTGCTGAGGAGGAACACATTTTTTGCATTTTTTACAAGAGCTACGTATTTATTTTGAATTCAACACGTTCTTGCGAAGGTGTGCAGGACTGTGTGCCACTGCATGGTAAAAAAACGAAATTTGACGCTGGATCTCGAAGCCAGGCCAGCTATTCTCAACTTCTTCGGTCATCACCACTGCAGACAAAGCCCGAATGTCCATCCAGGACACGGCAGAGAAACAGAGCATGGATGGTGCACCATTTTCCATCATTTTTCCATCCATGTTCAGCCATTGTCATCCATTGTCATCCATTTGTTCCATCCACATTTTGTAATATGTTGTCCATTTTCTACAGATTTCTTCATGCGATTGTTGAGTTGGATCCAACTGGAATTTCACTGTTCCACTTACTGTCAGGACTTCTTGGGACACTTTACCATGGTGTACTCTGCCACGAACAATGCAGACCTACCCAGATGGTTGGCCCTCAGACACGCGAAGTCCAGCATGATCAACGAGCTGCTTCCGTGTATTCAAAGCAACACACTCAAGTCGAGCAGCATAACATAGTAAAATTCTGTGACTCTTCTTGACTCTTCTATAGTCTATAGATGTCTATAGTCTATATATATATATATGTATATACATAGATGTCTATAGTCTATAGTAGGAGACCCAATTTCTATCCAATGGGTTGGTTACAGAATATATATATAAAATATATATTTATGTATGTACACACCCGTACCCCCATTGGTTGGCTTTAGATGACTATTAAAAAAACCAACAGAACTCGGCCTCAGGGTGCTGGACACCTTGGGTCAGATCGGTCGGCTGATCGTCAAGGTGAAGGCGGGCCAAATCTATACATAGTGTGTGGTCATATTTTGATATATATATATACATATGCGTGGAACTATCATGAACTATCAATGATTATGATATTATAGATTAACATAATTAGCTATGTGAATTATCAGTTATCAGCGAATTGTGTATGTGCATGATCAGATTTACGATCAGATTTTCGAAAAGAAGTAGCATTGTTTACATTCATTTACTATGTTGTTGTCAGATAGTCTTATCAGAGAATGGTAAATGCAAGGTGTTCTCAGACATTCTTCTTGTCAGATATAGTAATTGCACTTACTACATGCGCCATGGTCCAGGTCAAAACTAGTGGCCCATGCGCCAAATTGGAGGATGGTCATCAATTTTCCTTGGGATTTGTAATTACCCACTATGCTTGGATTCCCCCTGTTAGGGGGATGACCATAAACCAGATACATCCGCCATGTTTGGACCATTACGGTCGCTGGTCGCTGCTGCTTGTGGAAAGTCCGTTGCATCACCAGGCACCTGGTTGGCTCCTTAGTCATGGCCAGAAGCTACCAAGATGGGTGTCTGAAAGTGGGGATAGCCCACCAAATAATTTGAGGAATACCATGGTCATTATGGTCATTACATGGTGATGGATGATCATGATCCATCGTTATGATTAAACCATGGAACATGGTATAAGAATGTATAAGATATTAATGATTGAAATGTGGGGGCCATTAAAATTTAGCATTTTTGGACCATGGGATGTAATGGATGTAATGGGGTAGCCTATTTCCAGACAGACCCACTTGACTTCAATAGACTTTGAGACAGTCTCGGGCATGAAGTCTTGAGACCTGGCGGCTGACTTGGCCCAAGCTGAGCTGAAACTCCTGGAAGTCATGGCATGATCCCTGCCATGGCTGCGTGGAGTAATGATATGCTGCGTGCATTGGCTACGCTCGCTGGGGCATTTGCAACGGCAAGTACGCAGACACCT
>CAMXCT020006223.1:585000-600000 GCA_947184155.2 Cladocopium goreaui
TATCTAATCTATCTAATCTATCTAATCTATTAATCTATCTAATCTATCTAATCTATCTAATCTATCTAATCTATCTAATCTATCTAATCTGTCTTATCTATCTTATCTATATAATCTATCTAATCTATCTAATCTATCTATCTATCTTATCTATCTTATCTATCTTATCTATCTAATCTATCTAATCTATCTAATCTATCTAATCTATCTATCTATCTTATCTATCTTATCTATCTAATCTATCTAATCTATCTAATCTATATAATCTATCTAATCTATCTAATCTATCCTATCTATCTATATCTCCCTCTCCCTCTCTCTCTCTCTCTGTCTGTCTATCTATCTGCAAGCTTGAAAACTAAGCTATTCTGCGAGACTTCGTCATTTTTCAAAGATGACAACATCAAAAACGAAGCAATTCTGCGAGACTTCCTCAATATTTCCACTTGACAACGTCAAAAAAACGAAGCAATTCTGCGAGACTTCCTCATTTTCCGAAGTTGACAACATCAAAGACGAAAGAATTCTGCGAGACCTCCTTCAAAAATGGAAAGTTGAGTGCAGAGCTGACTGCCTCGTACCAATGCGTTTTTGCCTGCCACGAAAAAGTGATGCCAGGTCATACGAAGTGCTGCACCTGTCACGCAAAATCATCTCAGCAAACCTGAAGATCTGATGCTCCAAAATGCAACCCTTCTCAGGAAATCAGCGCCCTGACCTCCTAACATCTCTGATGAACATGTCTCTTGTAGTGCGCCTGCCACGGAATATGCATCTTTGCAGGTCCTCTTCGAATGTCCCACGCCTGCCATCGTTTTTGTAAATGCTACACAAAAACCCATCCCTTTTTATCCCTTTTTCCTCATTTCTGGCCAGGTGCACAATCCCTTGCGCCTGCCACGTGAAACGAGATCTGAAGGTCAAAAAGTGGTCCGGACCTGGTGTGTTTTGTACATTTTGACTTTGACATGTGCTTCGCGCCACAACGGCGTGCACTTTTTCGACATCGCAACTTCCAAAAGTGGTCCGAAGCTGGTGTGCTTTGTACATTTTGACTTCGAAATGTGCACGCTGCCACAACGGCGTGCACTTTTTCGACATCGCAACTTCCAAAAGTGGTCCGGACCTGGTGTGTTTTGTACCGCTTTTTCGACATCGCAACTTCCAAAAGTGGTCCGAAGCTGGTGTGTTTTGTACATTTTGACTTCGATATGTGCACGCTGCCACAACGGCGTGCACTTTTTCGACAGCCCAACTCCTACATGTGCTCTGAAACTGAAGTGTTCTGTACATTTTGACTTGGAAATGTGCTTCGCGCCGCAATGGCGTGCAATTTTTCATCTCTCATCTGGCCAGCTGGCTCCGCACCCGCCGCTTTAGCGAGCCTACTTTTCGACCTTCCGGAGCCACAAATCATTGTAAAAACGCAGTGTTTCGCGACTTTCCTACCTTTTCGCACACCTGGATCTTCTTTCTTCTGACCTCTCTCTCTTCTCTGATCTTCTCTCTTCTACTCTTCTCTTCTCTCTGACTCTTCCTGTCTCTGCTTTTCATCTGTCCATATTGTCGGAAGTTTGACTTCTAAACTTCCTTTTATATTCTAAAATCATATATATATATATTTATTTATTAATACATATTTTTTCTATTGTATATATATATATATATTCAATTCTATTTATATATATATAGTCTATATTATATATATTCTATATTATATGTATTCTATATCATATATATATATTCTATATTATATATAGTCTATTATATATATATTCTTTAATATATATATATGCATCAAACATAGACATATATGATTAAATTGTTTTTGTAAGTATGTATGTAAAAAAAACACGCACACACATATATATATATACACATTAATATTTTCAGAGAAATTGATGTCGAAAATCCATGGATTTCCCATGAAATCTCCGTTTTTTCCAGGCTTTCCAGCTGAAGGGACAGGGAACCACTGACTTGGAGAACAGTCTGGTGGAGGTTGGGAGATTGGAGATGGTCGCCTGGTGAACACTTTGAAGCTGGGATTTCTATGGGATTTATGATGATTTGTGGATGTTCATTTCCAAATGCGGGATTTCATAGGTTTATTGTGTTTTTTAGACAGATATGGATCTGACATTGTGGTATGAAGCCTGCAAATGCCTATGATTTGAATGGGGGACAAACTCATACGGGATGGGGGTCCCGCCAAATACGATCTGACCCTGAGACTTAGGCAATACGTGGAGAAAGGTAGCCTGCCAATCCCCCTATTTGGATAGGTTATCTTAGTGCGGGAAGGCATAAAAGGTTCTTCCCGATCTTTTCCAGATGTCGATTTATCATGACTTATCATCATGATTGATCACGAAGTATCCTATACCATGATTTTTCGATTTTTTCGTGGAGCACGATCAAATATGATCAATGATGACCACCAGATGCACCCTGCTGATGTAGGATCTCACCACGCTGTTATTCCGTTGGGGCCTCAGGGGTGAAACGAGGCAACTCTGCTGGCGGTTTCACCATGAATGGAACATAATAGAGCCGCCTAAAAACACTGAGGCTACAGGGTTCACATCCGCACCGGCTGTCAATTTCTTGACGAAGTTGACAGTTGCAAAGTGCTTTGCGAGGACTGCACCCACAGCATCTTGCACTCAAGCGATTCCGTGGGCCATGGCGGCCATGCTGTTCTGTCTGGAAGGAGTTTGGAAATGTGCTTCGTGGAGTGAACAATGCCCTGCGCTCGCAGAAGCCTTAGATAGCACTAGCTGCCTGTGTGTTCGCACCTTCAGAAGCCGCAGATTCTCGATCAACTAGCTTGCCAGGAATGAGCAAGGAATCTCCGAGTCACAGATCAAGCACTTGTCATCAGCTTTGGCAGTTGAGGACCAACCGAGCGATAGCCGAGCTAATTATGCCATGCCGTGTTATGCCAAGCCCTGTGAGATCTGTGCATGTCCAGGATGAAGATGGCCAGATCGTTGCATATGACGACTTTCTCAGGCTGGAACCCAGGACATTTTGTGGCTTGAAAGTGCAGCAACCCCGAGGGCCCTAAGGGCAACAGCAATCCAGACAAAGCAATGTCATAGAAGATATAGAATTGCATTCCTATTGCATTCACCTAGCACTGAAAGCATTTGTGAGCTCTTTCACATCATTCCTGCATTCATCAGATGTCTTGTTTTTGTCTCTATTGTGCTTATAGCAAAGTCTTATTGTTCGATCGAGATCGAAGGTTTGAATATGTTTCGACTCCCAACTTTTAAACCACAGAATCCACATATATCCACATCTGGTTAATGTAATTTTTAACCCACCGGGATTAACATTCGGAACTTGCCAGCCACAGGTCCTTTGTCATCGTTGACACTGAGACCCGTGAGGTGATCAAGTCATTCAGAGGCTAGCGGCGATGCGAATCGGCATAGGTTTCACAGAGGCCGGCGAAGTCATGCTGCCATCGATGCTATCGAAGGCTGACATATTCTGATGTAATTGGTTCATCTTTAATACACTTTATATTATATGTTATATGTTATATATGGTATATGTTTTATTATATCACAACATATTGTATAACATGTTTATTGCATAACATATTATATCATATAATATTTGCAGTTTATATTGTATATGTATATATAAATATATATGATTATGATATCCATTCATACCATATTATACCATATAATATCATATTATACTATATCATATAGTGTGTATAATGTAATATATAGAGAATCGGTAATGATATTACATTGTTGGGGTATAATATCAGATATCTTTTTGTATTTTATATTTTAGTATTTTACATAATTATATTGCATGATGTATAAAGCATCAGTTATTGTTTATTGTACGTATTATATTATATTTGATTATATGTTATTGTTGTTTGTTATAATATCATATAAATGTTTAGATGTTTTGTATTATATATTATTTTTTTTATTTCATATTGTTTTTATTTTTTGAATAAATTATATATAATTTATTATATATATATATCTTATTATATGTGTTTGATATGATGATACACGATATACTATAATACATATATATATACATACACGTATGTCGTGTATATATATACACACGAAATATGGCAGACTGCTATTTGGGATTATTGAAAACCACAATGCCATCCTGCCACAATTGTGCCACTAATTCTGTCAACACATGCTTTGAGGCACTCCCAGGCACTCAATAATCAAATAACGAAATGAAAAACCCTTGAATTGCTCTTCGTAAAGGGTTGCTTCTTTCTGTACAGATTGTAATATATATATACATTGTGTATATGTATTTATACATAAGCAGGATGCAAGCCTGCAATCACAAAACTGGAAAATCACCGTGCCTGCGACAGCATGGTGCCGGATGAGATCCCTGGCTGTGCGATACTGCAGATTGCTGTGTGGCTAATTGGCTGAGGCATTCTGCGTGGTTTCACACCACAAAGTGGTGCGGCTTCAGTTTCACAATGGCGGCTGCGCATAAGCTGTGCAGGTGATGAAGTAAATCCATGCTTTTCAATTGAACGGTTTATGCCCTGGGGTGCGCCAGAGTGGCTCAAACAAGCAAACAGTCAGCGCGAAGAAAAAAGCAGTGCGGAGGCACTTCTGCCCCTGAATGGTGGTACTATTCTTTCATGACATTCCCACGACTTGTGATTTCTTAGAGATGCTTCTGCTGATTTGGATCTCATCATGGTCCAAGGCCCCAGCCCTTGGTTCCACTCTCTTCCGACTCTTGCATCTCATTGTCAGTAAACTTGGCGGACACTCCATGGGGGGTTGCTCCCACCTTGATGTCCCTTTTTCCTGGAAGGAAACTTTGTATCTGCATGTGCAGTGCTGCAGCTTGCTGCCGGGCGCAATGGCTTTGATTCCCTCAAGACACTGCATGACATTGCAGCAGGCAGTTTGTAAAAACCTCTGCCAGATGCCATTTCAGCCCCCAGCATACCAGGAAAACGGTAACCATTGGACACGAAGATTTCAGCCAAGTCACCTGACCCGTCCAAACATTTGCGGAAGGTAGCCAGGGTTGATGGCTGCCCCTAAGGACTGGCCCTTGGATTTTCATGATTTGGCCATTTTTGGGCTTTGTCTCATTTTCCCTATTCAAATAAACACGGTCATTTTGTGACCATGTTGGGGCATCCTGACAGGACATTGTGTATATTATATATATATACACCTACATACACATACACAATGATATATATATATATATATGTGTATATATATATATAGAAATACATACTAATACACACGCATAATAAATAAATAAATAAATAATTACATCCATCCATCCATCCATCCATCCATCCATCCATACATATATACATATATGCATGCATGCATGCATGCATACATACATACATACCATACCATACACACATACCATACATATATACCATACACACATACCATACACACATACATACATACATACATTACATTACATTACATTACATTACATACATACCATATACCCTACCATACCATATGATACCAACATCCGTCCATACATCCATGCATGCATGCATCCATCCATCCATCCATACATACATACATACACACACATACATAACAATATACATATATATATACAACATACTCCTCAAAAAAAAACTTCTCTTTAAATCAGCCATGCTCAGCTGTGAGGACCCCAAAGGTTTGTACCACTCACTTGGCCTGGACGTCAATGCGGATGAGACGGACATCAGGCGCGCCAATCCCCTGTGGATTGATCCATGATCCAACGGTTCCAACGTTGCGAATGGGGAGATAAGCGGGATATAATTCCACCAATATGGCAATATGGGTTATTGGAATATTTCAATCATTCCATATGGGTTATTGGAAATATTCTCATCCAATTTTAGGGTTATTGGAATATTTCAATCATCCAGTGATGTGACTGGATGAGGAAAGCATATCGACGATTGGCTTTGAAATGTCACCCTGCCGGCACCTTAGATGCTTCACCCATCTTCAAGCATCATTGTGATCCCATGTGACTCTGCTCCAGGACAAGAATCAAGGCAATGAAAATGCCACTGCGGAGCCAGAGTCTCAGGTGATGGAGTGCAAGGAGCACTGTTTCGAGATCTTTCGAGATGTGAAAATATGTAAAAGCCGCGTGTAGTCTGGCGTCTGGCAATCGAGCCATGTTTGGCGATGCGGCAGGTTTCAGAAAATTGCAAACGCCTACGAGGCGGGTGGGCACCTAAGCAGTGACCTGACGTCGATTGCAGCAGACCTGACAGGTGCTCTCGGATCCCAAGCGCCGTGCTTTCTATGATTCCACTGGCTGTGTGGATGAAGAGGATGGAAATTCATGGATTGGCAATGTCTTGGCAAAGTAACAAGCTGACAAGCTTATCATATCATATATATATAATTATATATATATACTGTATATTTATATTATACATATTACATATTATATATATACTTATAAATAATTATAAATTATAAATATATTATATTTGCCCCAAAGTTCTGCAACAGTGAGAAGGGAAGGGCTGAACGTGGCACAAGAAGCCTTTTCAGGTTTTTTTTGGTTTAAAGCTGAACCCACCTAGCCCTGAAAAGGAGTTCGGCGGAGAGGATGGTGCGCTCCACAGAGATTCATCACTCTCTGCTGAATGGCCCGACCCGTACGACAGAACCAATGCATGACTAAGGCTTTGTGCGTGCTGAAGATTTGTTTGCAGCTTTCTTCGGTGGCGGTATGGCACAAGATCTTGATGATGAAGAGCAGGTCACGACCAGAGCGACGAGCAGATGGTCAATAAGTCTAGCAGAGTGTGCAGTACCAGAAACACGTGTGCTCAACAGTCTGTGTGGAAACCCAAGCATCACCAAAGAGGGATAGTTGAAAAGGTCATAAAAGGCCCATATTCAATTGATTCAAGTTGGTAAGCTAATATGGCATCTAGTGGCTTGGTATTTTGACGGAAAGAGTCCCTCAGCTTCCCAGGCGATGCTCGATGAGTTTCTAAGAATGACCTCCGGCGCATTCAGCTTCAAGGCCCTCAAAAACTCCTGTGCACTGACTGGTTTGAGATCGTGTTGATGGGTTTCTACCAGTTTTTCAGGTGCATCATCTACTATTATAATTTATTATATTCATTTATATTCTATTTTCATTGTCATCCTTATCTTATATTTGTTAGTGCTGATTATATGCTGATGCTGATTTTCTATCCAACCAATGAGGGATGATAATGGCACTTTTCAAGCAGTGTTTCAAAGCACGTGTTTGGGCATTCAAGGCTGGCCGTTCGAGGAAGAAGGCGAGTGATAAAATATGATAAAATCATGAAACATTCATGAACATTACTTCTGTGCCTGTCAAGTCTGTGGTCACTGTGCTGATTGATATCGATGGAAATATGACGCTTGCAGCATTCTGGTTGCAGGGAAGAAATCGCCGCGCAAAGGCGCAGGCGACAGCATTCGAGCAGGCACTGAGAAGATGAGAAGCTCTTGTTTAGTGCAAGAAAGATCAAGAAAGCCAGAGTAGGGCAGTAGGGCCCAGCACATTCCCAGAACAAACAAGTCTCTGTGAACTTTGGGCCAAGTGGTTTCCCGTGGTTTCCCGAAACTTTCTGACAGAACCTATTCATCTCAGGCTTTTATGGCTGCAATGGCAGGTGGGTCGCTAGTCTGGTCGAGCCTCAGAGCTGAAGATGTCACCAATATCGAGTCTCAGGCCCTATGATGGGAGGAATGGCCGAAGTCACATGTCCAGCAGGGTTCCGCACTCATTCTAGTCACCTGTTCAACATGTTTGGCTGTAAGCTTTCGCATTGAAAGCATCGTTGTGTTTTTTCGTTGGTTTGGACTTCTGAGGCACACATTGAAAAGGAAAAAGGCAGATGGAGGCACTGCGGCACCATCCACAGCCTTTCCATCGTGCTCACGTTCTTGGTTTTGTATGGTCTTGTGATGTTTTGTGTTTATATCTCAGGAAGAACCAGACTCATCAGCCTCATCAGCCTCGATTTGCAGGTTATGAATGCGATGTCTGTCAAGAAGATATCTTGGATGGAAAGCGTTTCTTTGACTGTCGCAAGTGCGACTTCAGTATGTGTCTAAAGTGCCAGGCTCAGAGAAGTCGATAAAAGCTCTGTGTTCCCCGCATGGGTGGAAACCCTCTGATCGCATTGAGGTGCCACAAAAAAGCAGCTGCTGCAATGGAGGAGGAGGAAGAAGAGGACGAGGCAAAATGGAAAATGTGACACCTCTTTTGCCATTTTGCCATGGGTCACTTAGTCTTGCTGGTTTCCTAAAATGGGGGTGCCCCAAAATCATCCATTTTAATAGGATTTACATGGATTTACCATTCTAAACCATCCTAATAGGGGTACCCCCATTTATGGAAACCCCCTTCAAAATGACTCAAGATCCATCAAGATTTGCTCAGCAGGAGGAACAGGAAAGAGAACTCTTCGAAGCTTTCTTTGAAATGAATATTCGACCAGAGCGCCAGGCCCAGTGACGCTGTCGCTGTGCAGTTAGAAGCATCCCAACTTGCAGATGGGCCCACTCAGACACGGGGCATACCCAAACTTCTAGCATGTTCAGCGGGAAAATGAGTCAAAACAATGATAGGCCATGGGATTTGAAGCTCTTCCCCTGAATTTTCAGACACACCTAGATCACTCCTGCCTTTGTGCTGGCGTGGCAGGGCGCAGGGCTGCGCTTTCGTTGTAACCTTTGTGGCACACTTCTCAAGTCGCAAGAAGAGGCGCTACAACTAAAAACTGCACTGTGCATAGGACTTCATTCTGTATATGTACTACATTGCAATCACATCATTGGGATGATAATTGGCTGGTATTGGGATCAATTGGGGTCTCACATGCTTCGGTAAGAACTTTTTTGGACGGTCGCAAGGCCAGAAGGGCCATCCTTGCTTTACCGAATCTAAATAGAACATAGTGGACCGACGGACCGATTTCTGATGAACTGAACTCCAGCTGTGATTTCACATTTTACCAACAACCAATGCTTTGGGTCGTTTGCCATAATGTAAAGATCTCACAGCATCAAGAAATCGGTTGCTCCTGGCGTTTGTAGCGTTTCCGAAGGTTCTCCTTCCCAATGTTCCCAAGGGCTAGCAGATTCTGGAACCAGTTTTCCACAGTGCCAAACATAAGGCAACACAATCTTCCAAGCGCATCCAAGCGCAAGGTTCGCACATGAGGTTTTCAAAGATAACGTTTCAGCAAGAAGACAGAGTGAATCCGCGATTTTTTCGGTCTCAGTGAGGGTCATGAGGGTTTCAGAGAAGACCCGGAGTCCTGAAAACCAGGTGTTTCTTGAGGTTTCCAAGAAGGCTTCCGAACAGAATGTTCTCAAAGGTGCTGAAGACTACGTAGCTTTCAAAAGACAGCTTTGCAAAATTGGGTTCCCTAACGAGAGGTTTGCAAGGACCAAATCCCAATGACAATGTCTCCGCATGCAGAAGGCTTTCGAATCAAGAGTTCTTACAGGATATGAAATTGAATGTAAATCATACGAAGAGGTTCCCGAAGGAAGGGTTCCCAAGCATACAGGAGTTTCCAAAGGACCCCAAAGGCATCAACCGAAGGGTTCACGAGGCCAGGTAACAACCTATCTCTGACACCGGGATTCCAACAGAGCTTGAAGGTGTAACAGCCGTGATGCTGAAACATGTCACTGACTCCTGCTGGCGATGTTTGAAATTTCTCACGTTTCTACCACGACTAGGCTGCGGAACACCTCCTTGATGAGCATGCAGCTGAATTCCAGGCAAGCTTAAGACCAATAGAGAGGAAGGTCATTGAGAAGTGAATGAAATATGATGAGATCAATTGAAATCTATTTGTTGGTCGTCAATGGTCATCACGGGAGCTGCACAGCTGCTTTCTTGATCTGTTTTGACGTGTCGTACCCTGAGATGGTCTCGAATCAAGTCCGCGCGGAGTTGAACGGTGGCTACGGAGCCTCTTCATCCTCAGGCTCGACAATCTATGCCAATGTGGCACGCTGCAAAAGTGCAGAGATCACGAGAAAACATGAAAAAAATGAAAAAAAACATAACACATCATCTGGACACTAACAGAACACGTACTGGTACATTGTCAATGCTCAAGGCACAGATTATCACAGATTTCTCCTGGTTTTTTCCAATCAAACCCTTGATTTCCATTGATTTCCAGGTTTCGGCTTGGATGGCCTAGAGGCCTTCATCCTCGGAGCCATGGAGGATCCCATGGGACTGGGTCCCATGGGTCCCGGACTGGGTCCCGGACTGGGTCCCATGGCTCCGCCGGGCGGTGTCAGCGGTCCCAAGGCCCTCTCGAGCAATGCCAGTTGTTTAAGAGAACCTATGAACCAACCATACCATATAATATCATATATATATATTATAATCATATATAATATATAATTAATTGGATACAGTTGGGAAATAGATTGGGAAATAGATTGGGAAATGGACAGGGAAATTCAGATTGAGTGTTTTTAAGTATGATTCGTTACCAGAATGATGGGATATGATGGGACGGATATAACATGATATATCTGGATGAATGGGGAGAAAACACTGCCCCTGATAATTTGTTACACAGCCATGATGACTAGAGGATGACACACACACACACAACTATTCACCTCTATTCATTTTGAATAGTGAAGTTCTTTCAACTCTGGCCATCAAATAACTCAAAGGACTAGAGATGGCTAGAGGTTTTTGGAAAGGACTAGAAGCTGCCAAGTAGTCACCACGCCACAACCAGGGCAGACGGCACAGAAGAAAACGCTGAGTCGGAACTGCGATATACTGAGATCACCTGGCGAATCGGGGGCGATGCTGCAGATTGTTCTTGTGTTCTTGGCGTGGCCAGGAGTTTGCATACTGAAGCTCTATTTTAGAGATGAATGAGATGATATCATATCCCATCATATAAATTCATATAATACAATGCGTAGTTATATCCCAAGACAACTGGAATGATGGGATATGACCTGTTGTTTGTTTGAGCTCGCTTTTTTGTCGGCTACACACCGTGTTTTGATTTTGGCGGCCATTGTTTGTCCATCTTTGCGCTGACATTTCAGCGGCCCCGTTGCCGGGAAATGGCCTGGATGTTCTGATTGCGAGGACGAGAATTTCAACTCGGAATTTGCAGCTGCCAAGCCTTTTCCATCAGGCTGCAAATAAATCTTCTCAATCGGGGCTCGTCGGCAAAATGCAGATGGCCCCCTGAAACTGGCCGCTCCTGGCCTTCCGAGCGCCCTGTGCCTCCCAAAAAAGAAGGGCTTAGCGGCTAAGCCTTGCGCAAGGCTAAGCAAGGGCTACTCCCAGCAGGTTCCACATGTTCCACCATGTTCCACCGAGGCCAAGGCAGATCTTTGTGAAACGATCTCGGCTCCATTGGTAGTGTAGCTAGCAGAGACACTTGGGCAGCGATGGGCGGCCGTTTGAGCCCCAGACTACACGCACAGTGAAGACAACTGTTGATGCTTTCCATATCCAGAGGATGCTTCAAAACATGTTTAGAGGATGGTTACAAGATGTTAGAAGTGAATATGAATGGTTACACTGTTAGACATGATGATACATGGAAATCTAGGATATGAATGGATATTAACTGTAATGATATTACATACTATTACTACATATTACTACTATAGTAGATATAAAGGGATATCACACCCATTTACTGTAGCATAGCTTATGTACCAGTGATCTCCAGTGATCTCCAGTGATCTCCGGCAGGCGATGATGGCGGTCGTGGCAAAGGAAAGGGAGGGCAGCTGGAGGGCTCAGTATGGTGGTTGGATGGATATGGATGGATATGGAGGTTTCCTGAAATAGGGGTGAAAACCGCCGGGTATACTAAAAAGATCATCCATTTAAAAGGAAATTCGAGAATATATACATCCAGCTATTGGGGATCCTCCATTGATGGGAACCCCCATATGAATGATACTAGTACTGGGATATCTGGCTAAAGTTGTTTCTGAGTTCGCAAATTGTCTTTCTTTCGGGCTGAAACAGCGCAAGTTTAGTCCCACAACCCCGAAATCCACTGTTTGTGCTGTCCCCTTAGATGACCCTACCATTTAAGGCCTCTCGAGCTCGTGAAACCATGTGCCCTGTGGGTTCTGTGGGTCGGCTTTGGAGCGACATGAGAGCCTTAGGACCTATCCCAATTAAATGTCCTAAGTGGTCAGCAAGTTGGGTCATGGGTAAACTTATGCTAGGCTGCTAGAATTTACTATAAGAATCTATAACACAAAATATACACAACACATTTTATACAGATAAATTTCAGATACACATTATCGGAACACTTCTTAGGAAAGGTGCAGCCCAACTGACGAAGATCCAATTTGGAAGGGAGCTATGGCAGTCGGCCAGGTATATGGTTGGGCGGTCTTCCTAAAGACATCAAACACGACGAGGTGGAAGGAGTGTGCTCCAGGCGACAGCCCTGAAACCTCATGGCTGCCACACATGTATGGGCTCAAAATTTGAATCAAACGTTGCATAGCGTGCTGTCCCGTGCAGATACGGTGCTATCGATGACATCAACATCAAGCATTCCGAGCGAGACACCTTTGTCTTTGTCACCTTCAAACGCCTAGAGTATGCAGAGGCAGCTCCAATTGACCTTCGCAATGCTTGAACGATATTGAATTTATCCTGGCTGTTTATTAACATCACCTGAATCAAAGCATGTTTGATGCATGTTGTTGGGCTATATAGCCAACCAAAGATCCTGCAGCACTGGGCATCTGCAGGTTGCCATCAAAGCGCTTGACCAAAGCAGATCCTTTGGAGCTGGTATCATCAAGGCCAGGGGGCCATTGGGACCAGTGGGACCATTGGCTTGTGGCAACTCCCTTCAACATCTTCAACTGGATTTTGATTTGGGGACAGCTTTGGGCTTTGGGTGCTGCACACTATATAAAAACATGAAAAACAAATCAAGGTGAAGTGGCAGTGAAGCGGCAGTGAAGCGGCTAGCGTCAAGGCTAAGGGATTGAGATGATTGAGTCATGGGGTCGTGCCTAGCTCGTGCAGCTTCAGCCTGAGAGGCTGCCCCGGCGACTCGCAGAGACAGTGGAAGCGGCAAAGGTGTATCTCAGCTGCAGGATGTCTGACCTTGGGAGTGGTTGATTGATGTTGATTGGAGGAGTGGTTGATGTTGGTTGATGTTGATTTGATGTTGATTGATGGTTGAGATTGGTTGAGATGGTGACGGCACCCAGGACAAATCCTGGGGCGACAAATGGGACGAGGCTGGGAGCGGGGAATCGCCATCGCCGGAGCGGCTACGCGACAGCCAGGACCGGAGGAGAGATGACTCGGGACGACACAGATCCCGTGGCCAGGGGCTCCCAGCGATCCATTCCCCCAGTAACTATTGGGATTTGTCATGCAGTCACCAGATATTGATAGTCATTCACGCAAGCGCGGCAATGTTTGGAACCTATCTGCCAGTAGCTATGCTCAAACAAAAAAAATGCTTGTTTGGCAGTTTGGATTGACCTCGTGATTCATCGCAGGGATTGAGAGCTATGAAGCGGAGCAACCAGGAAATGAAATTGCACTGCGGGGCATGACACATAACTCCAGTTTCCCCAATCCCGCAGTTCTTACTGGTTGCCTCCCCATCTACCCCCACACGGCCGGTTACACGGGGAAAATGATGATTCAACGTTAACCTTTTACATCCTTTCACTATATTTTTCAGCTATTTGTTTCTGGCTAATACCAGATATAGACTATATATCTAATACTATCATCCCCGTTTGGGGCTCCTGCTGAAACTAGGCGGCTGGAGTCTGTTTTTTTAGCCATATTTTAGCCAAATTTAGCATCAAGAATGTTAGGCCTCAGCTTCTTAGCTTTTGGTCCCTTTTTACATATATTTATATTTTGATTTTAAATAAACCATGAAGCCAAAGGATTTCAGCCGAGGGAACACCTATTGAGAGCATTTTTGCAATAGGTTGGGCGCAGGTAGTTTAAGCCACTGAAGCTTACGGAGAACCATTTTTGGCCTGAAGGTCGCATACAGGTTTTCATTCGACCGTGTCTTCTTGCAAGGCTCGACATGTTTGCCGCCTATGTATACGGTGAACTGGTGAACATTGAAATTTTGAGAGGTGTATCTTGGGAGATTGGATGAGGATGGGTTTGCAAAATTGAGTCATTAGTCGTTTGTGGTGTATCTTGGGACGTTGGTACAGGATGGGTTGGCTCACATGCGTGGTGTAACATGGCGAGCTGTTCCGGCAAAGTTCAAAACAGGGATGCGTGAGATGAAAATCTTAGGAGAATCTGAGGTTTTGGGGTGCGTCTTTGGAACGTTGGTTCAGGGTTGGCACACATGCGTGGTGTAATCTGTTCCGGGTTGCTCCGGCAAAGTTCAAAACAGGGATGTGTGAGATGAAAAAATATCGGATCTGAAATTTGCAGTGTGTCTTGGGACGTTGGTTCAGGATGGGTTGGCTCAAATGCGTGGTGTAACATGGAGAGCTGTGTTCCGGCAAAGTTCAGAACAGGGATGTGTGAGATGAAAATCTTAGGGTCTGAGGTTTTGTGGTGTATCTTTGGAACGTTGGTTCAGGGTTGGCACACATGCGTGGTGTAATCTGTTCCGGGTTGCTCCGGCAAAGTTCAAAAGAGGGATGTGTGAGATGAAAATCTTGGGGTCTGAGGTTTTGGGGTGCGTCTTTGGAACGTTGGTTCAGGGTTGGCACACATGCGTGGTGTAATCTGTTCCGGGTTGTTCCGGCAAAGTTCAAAACAGGGATGCGTGAGATGAAAAAAATCGGATCTGAAATTTGTAGTGTGCCTTGGGACATTGGTTCAGGATGGGTTGGCGCACATGCGTGGTGTAACATGGCAAGCTGTTCCGGCAAAGTTCAAAACAGATGTGTGAGATGAAAATCTTACGGTCTGAGGTTTTGTGATGTATCTTTG
>CAMXCT020006223.1:605000-632500 GCA_947184155.2 Cladocopium goreaui
AGATGAAAAATTGCACGCCGTCATGGCGCGAAGCAGATTTGGAAATGAAAATGCTAAAAGATCGCAGGTTCAAGCCACTGGAAGTTGAGATGTTCAAGAGGCGCACGCCGTTGTGGCGCGAAACATATTTCCAAGTCAACATGTTAGAAGCACGTTGGGTTCGTAGAATTCTTGAAAGTTGGAGGTGTTAAAAAATTGCGGTCTCGAGCCACTCTTGGAAGCTGAGATGTTGAAAAAGCGCAAGCCGTTGTCGTGCGAAGCACATTCAAGATCATTCAAGGAATTTCAATGGACCAGGCAGGTTTGGTGAGACTGGGAGCCTGGAATTGGTGTCAGTTTCTGATGTGGCTAGAGCATTTTGGCTAAAACTCGGACATGATAAGGCCATAAAGCGACTGGCATCAGCCAGTGGCCCCGCCTTGCAGCGCACAGACAGCGGCTATATAGTGGGCGGACACTGATGGGGGATACGATCACAATTGTTATACCTATTACGGTTCACTTTATTTTTCGAATTTAATTGTTATTTACCTCCCGACATGTATCAGAACATATGACAGATAGAATGCCATTGATAGGCATCCATACGTCACAACAACTCACCTTTCCTATAGGTTTCCTATCTTTGAAATTTCCGCCACCACCTTTTGCGGCACTACTGGTATCCATTTTTTATTTATACATGTAATACTGTGTGATGATGTGTGATGTATATTTGCCTCTCAAAAACCGTTGATTTTTTCCAGGCTACGAATCCACTGTACCCATGCCCCATCCCCCACAGAAACACAGGCCGAGACGAAAGCACCCGAGGCGACAGTATCAGAACTCAGAATGCAATTGTTTTTTTTTGCTACTTGAAAGCACCCAAAACCCGCACATTTTCGATATGTTCCAATCATATATGTTTATCATTCCGATCCGTACACTATAGATGGAGGTATCCTAAAATGGGGTAACAAGATGTACCAATGAGATCCAATAATAAGTGGATGATGTGGATATATGTGGATGGCTTATGAATGTTTATGGAAAATCCATGGAACCCGAGGTGCCGGGCGTCGAGACGACCGAGGCGAAGCCGCCCGGGATGCCCGGGATGCCCGGGATGCCCGGGATGCCCGGGATGCCCGGGATGCCCGGGATGCCCGGGATGCCCGAGACATGGCTCCGCGTGCGGGGAAGCCTGGCACGGGGATGAAAAAACCTGGGAAAACGACGGGAAAAGTATGACATTTCAATAAGATTCCGTTTCTGATAATTTCGAACTCAATTTTGGGACACTTTTTTAGTTGAAACATGTTGCATCATGTAAAATCGGAACTTGAGAATTTCTAAGTAATTAAAACAGAGGTGGCGCAGCTGCGTGTTCAGGAGCGGAGAGACCCTGCTCCTGATCGGGGCCGCAATAGAGGCAGGAACATCAGGTTGTTAGACTTTGCCAAGTGATGTGGAATGATCCAAACATATCTGAACATAACTGGTTGTAGCATGTTGTATCTACAATTTGGACGTCTTCGCCGCAGTTTTGTCTACATTCACCCAAGATATATCAAGATGGCAGTTCCAGATTTCCTAGCGACAGTTGGTCACTTTTTGAAAGGCCCACCTGGTGATCAACGCAGAGGTGATCGATCTCGTTCCAGAGATCGAGAGACCAGAGTTCGCATGAACATTTCCAATCTTCCCCATGATATGGATGAAGCGGAGCTCAAGGATACCGTGGCCAATTATGGCAAGGCAGGAGCGGATTAATGATTAGTCCGATGCTTTGGGAATGTGAACCGGAGATCTTAAATCCATTTGAGGGATATATTATAATATGATGACTCATGATATATGGAAATCCTTTGGGATATGAAATCGCGGCCATGAAAGTCCATGTCTATCCATTTCTTACATGAAATCCATTTAAGGACACCAGTGATATCAAGTCCATGGTTCTGCGGTGAATTTGCACATCCCATGGTTCGCACTTCAGGGATCTCCCTGGCAGGTCTTGAACTTGCGGCTTTTGGATGGTCCCCGTGATGCGCCAAAGCGTGGATGGGTTGGAAACCGAGCAATACCGAAACCGAGCAAATGATGGAATCTCTTAGGTACCGGGCAAACTGAATCGAGTACATTCATGATGGATTTCATGATAGAAATCATGATGGACGACGACGGCGAGGATGAGGATGAGGATGATGAGGATGATGATGATGATGATGATGGTGGGGATGATGATGATGGTGATGATGATGATGATGATGATGACGATGATGATGGTATTCCATGTATGGTTCTTCAATATATGAATATGACCCAGGTTGAATTTGGCAGCCACCGGGAAGCTGAGCGTGCTGTCTCCGAACTCGATGAAAGGTGGCGACGGATTTCTGGACACGTGAAGCTGTATGATACGTTTCACACAGAAGGACACAGTGGTATTGGTATTCAGTTGGTAGCAACATGATGCAGTATTTTTTCAAAGGATGTTCGCCGAAGTTCGTTCTTCTTATTCTATTCAATTATTCAACTTGTGTGCAACCCGTTCTCCATCGACCAAGTGTGTATCCGTATTTCATCTATCTATTTGCACATGCAGATTGTTTGGGTTCCTGCAGAGAATGGACAATCTCCTGAATCAAATTTACATATCCTATTTGCACGACCCGGGCTTTGTGAATGAGCATTGGAACCACTACAGACGGCTACCACAAACTGCAAGAATGCTGCGAGATACAATGGATCCATGGACTCCGTTCACTCGGATGGTACTCGTCACGATGGTCACCACCTGCGGATTTGTGCAAATTGCGAGTCCCCGAGTCCCTTCCTGGTGGCGTTGAGTTTGCAGACACCGACGACATGAAGTTTGCAACCGGATCTTTCTTTTGCCTCATGTTTCTTCTAGTGAATCACATATTCGAGAACATTCGAGAGCTTTATGAGCACTTTACAGATTTCTTCGGCACTTTTGCGAAAGAACGGCTTGATCCATGATTTCCATATTTCACATCCACCGCAGTTTTATATTCGCATCTTATTTCAATCGGTGCATGTTATTGATGTTATTTATTGCGCGTGCTTCTAATGGCATTTTATTCTCATCCCTTTATGGGATTTGTCATCAAAATCGGTCAGATATACCGTACACGTCATCTGGACCATGGAACAGGTCGATGGCAGAATGGCATTTGCTGCTCAAGGCTTCCATTGATTCTGAGGCACCGGGCAGTGGCTGAAGAGCAGTAGTCAATCAATGGCGTCCAAAGTTGTGGAATGATTGCGATCCTACTTTGAAGTCTTTGAAATGGAACGACTGTGTTTGAAGATGTTTTAAGAGTGATAGCGCTGTATGTGATGTATATGTATTGTTAATTTATTATATATGTCATTATATTTCCTTGTTTTTGGGTTGTAATTAAGTTTTGGCTTCTCAAAACAAGGTATTCAAACACTTGCAATGCAGTATGAAGGTTGCACAAACTTCCGTATTTGGATTGCAAGGTCTGAGGGCATTATCCGGATGTTATTTGGATTTCAACGAGAAAATTTTGAGCCAACATGTTCCATCATTTTCCGGCGATTGTTTTTCAAGAATGAGAGCTCTTGCATCCTATTCTCGGAGCTGCCAGTGCGATCGTGGGATGATTGGGATGTATCAGATGTATTTATTCTATGTTTTACACATGTTCTCCTTTCGTGAGATTAGGGTTGAGGCTGCAAAGTATTGAGAAGAACTCAACTGCTATTGCAGATGTAGTTCTCGCGCATGGAATGAGCAACTGCATACCACGCAACGACGTGGCCTTTGGTCGATGATATCCTCGCCGAAGCCTTGTGAGCAGTACGATCAAAGTGGTGCTCGGCAACACTACTTCTTTGTGAAGAGCATCACAATCGTTACTTCGGCACTACGACTGTGGATGGTTCTCTACATCCTCTTATACTCGAGCGGTATTGATGACAGTCGACCAGCAGGTTGCATCGCTCTATCATAGTTTATTTGTGAGTTGGATGGATACTGATCACATCGTGGACGAAGACCTGGTAGTTTCAACATATTCCAACCATTTCTGAAGTGCCTCGTGCTCTATGGAAGTCTCCCCATCCGCATCTGCCTGAGATGTCATGAGTCATGGGACATCAGAAAGCGTCCCCATGGCTCCTAACGTTTCGGTTTGACATGTCCAGCTAACGCAGTCTTTGGATGTGGCCATCCCTTATGTTTTTTTTGGGGTTGCATTCGGATGGCTTTCAACTATTTTCAACTCGTATTTATGGCCAGACGTCATGGCGTCTGGTTCCACTGGATGGTCCAGCAGACAATCTAGGTGGAACAGTCATATTCTCGTCATTGAAAGGCACTTCCTCGTGGCCGGTGAGCGAGGCAATTCCACAGGACCGAGGCTGGTCATGGCTCTCGTCAGGGTTTGATGGGAAATGATCACTTTTTCATCCTTTTTCAATTTCAAATTCCCATGCCTCAAATAGTTGGTTTTCAGTTTCAGTATGTTCGGCCGGCAAACTAGACCATTTTGCAGAAAGTACAGTGTGCATTGGGTACTTTGGAAGAACAGGTGCGGATGGCTCTGCCAACCAGCAGCGTCCAATGGTGACGCAAGCTGCGGGACAGGCTGTACAAAAAAAGACGCGAAAAGGAAAAGGATGTCCAGGCATAGCACTGCGATTAGCATGGCAAAAATGTTCACAGATGGTCACAACATGCCTCCATTCCATACTGTGATGGAAGCTGAGACCTTCCAACTGGATCAAGAGAGCTTCAAGCGGCGCTTGCAGGTTCAAAGAAACCAGAGCGTTAAACCAGAGCGTTAATTATTTGTCTTATGGTTGGGGCCAGTGGCGCTGCCAAAGTATACCGTATACCCAGACATGTTTGTTTCTACGAAGGTTGGAGGGTTGATTACAGAAACCAGATGAAACTAGCCACAAGATCCACAGAGCATTCCCTGTGCAGAGGTAGAAAGGTTACGACATGTTATAAAATGTTTTAAAATGCTTTGAAATGTTGTGAGATATGTTATGAAATGACATGACATGTTATGAAACGCTGTGCATGCAAAAACATTAAATATAACTTGCAGATATGCCTTTCACAAGTTGTGGCTATGAATCAAGCGCACGGAGCTCAGCGTGGCTTTTCATCGCACCTGGATTTGAATTGCCCAACTCGACGGGTTTTCCTTGCCTGTGCCACAGTCGGGAAAGTTCAAGACTCTCAAAAAAATCTACACAGCATTTCACAACATTTACATATTGACTATAGTATACTATACATATACTATAGTGTAGTAACTTCATGTAACTTCCAGATGGAAACCTATGGTAGCATTGAATTTTATATGATTTTATCGTTTTGGGGCTTGATTGCTGGCTGCATCAAAGAAGTTTTTCAACAGCTGCAGGCACTTCCCAGCGAGCTTTCCGCCAGGCCCAGGCAGCGAGCGGAACGTTGAGCTGGTTGATTTTGCATAGCTGTGAAAAATGGGGAGCCAGGGAGATACTAGAAAACATATGAAAACATATATAGGTAATGGATAGTTAAGTGATAGTTAAAGGATAGTTAATGGATAGTTAATCGATAGTTAATGGATAGTTAATGGAGAGTTAATGGTTTGCTATCCACACGATACAATTCATGAATGTGCCAAGCATGCTCAGCCAAAAACAAGCGTTTTCATTGAGGATATTGATAAGACACCTGCCATTTGACCATGTTCTTTGATCCTTTGCCTTGATTTTGTCGCACCTGGTTGACTGGTTGGAGTGCCGCGAAGATATCCCTTCTGCTGCGATGTTGATTTTGACTGTGTACCTCCGCCCGACCTATTGTTGGAAGAACTTTTATGAAAATTTGCTCAGCCTCTTTCTGTATCTTTCTGCATAATGGGACGTATGCAGGAAAATTGCATGAAAACAATTCTGCTGTGTTCGGCGCTCAGAACCACGGATCGGGTTCACCGCTTGGCATGGCATTTGACGGACAAGCAGCAGCTTCCAAGCCGCTCCTCCAAGGATTACCAGCAGTTTCTCTCAAGGTCGTCCAGCTGTGCCAGTTCGAGTGGTACAACCATCATGTCTTGAACATGTCAGCGGGTTGCTACCGTATCAAGTCTATATTAACTTTCGTGTCATGTTGTTTCATTTTGTATATGTCATATACAGACACTATATCAAACAATGAATATGCAACATATTGTGATATGATGTAATAATGTTGCATCTACAAGATTCAACAAGATTCTAGATATATTTGTATACATATTTGCAGGTATATTTGTTGTATTGGCCCAATACTGTAGCAAATAATTGTATTGCAACCACTACACTCTGGTCCAATTAATCACAGTAGTATGATAATATTGTATTATAATATAGTATACTGTATATAATATAGTATAAGATAGTATAATATAGTATAATATAGTATAAGATAGTATAAGATAGTATAAGATAGTAAAATATAGTATAAGATAGTAAAATATAGTATAAGATAGTATAAGATAGTATAATATAGTATAATATAGTATAATATAATATAATATAATATAGTTAAATATAGTATAATATAGTATAATATAGTGTAATATAGTATAATATAGTATAAGATAGTATAAGATAGTATAATATAGTATAATATAGTATAAGATAGTATAAGATAGTAAAATATAGTATAAGATAGTAAAATATAGTATAAGATAGTATAAGATAGTATAATATAGTATAATATAGTATAATATAATAATATAATATAGTTAAATATAGTATAATATAGTATAATATAGTGTAATATAGTATAATATAGTATAAGATAGTATAATATAATATAATATAGTATAAGATAGTATAAGATAGTATAATATAGTATAAGATAGTATAATATAGTATAATATAGTATAGTATAATATAATATAATTAAATATAGTATAATATAGTATAGTATGATATAATATAATTAAATATAGTATAATATAGTATAAGATAGTATAATATAGTATAATATAGTGTAATATACTATAATATAGTATAATATAGTTAAATATAGTGTAATATAGTGTAATATATTATAATATATTATAATATAGTATAATATAGTTTAATATAGTATAAGATAGTATAAGATAGTATAATATAGTATAATATAGTATAAGATAGTATAAGATAGTATAATATAGTATAATATAGTATAAGATAGTATAAGGTAGGATAATATAGTATAATATAGTATAATATAGTATAATATAGTGTAATATACTATAATATAGTATAATATAGTTAAATATAGTGTAATATAGTGTAATATATTATAATATAGTATAATATAGTTTCATATAGTATAATGTAGTATAATATAGTGCAATATAGTAAAATATAGAATAATATAGTATAATATAGTGTAATATATTATAATATATTATAATATATTATAATTATTTTTAATATAGTATAATATAGTATAATATAGTGCAATATATTATAATATATTATAATATAGTTTTATATAGTATAAGATAGTATAAGATAGTATAATATATTATAATATAATATAAGATAGTATAAGATAGTATAAGATAGTATAATATAGTATAATATAGCATAATATAGCATAATATAGTGTAATATAGTGTAATATAGTGTAATATATTATAAGATATTATAATATAGTATAATATAGGATAAGATAGTATAATATAGTATAAGATAGTATAATATAGTATAATATAGTATAATATACTTTAATATAGTACAAGATAGTATAAGATAGTATAATATAGTATAAGATAGTATAAGATAGTATAAGATAGTAAAATATAGTATAAGATAGTATAAGATAGTATAATATAGTATAATATAGTATAATATAATATAATATAATATAGTTAAATATAGTATAATACAGTATAATATAGTGTAATATAGTGTAATATAGTATAATATAGTATAATATAGTAAAATATAGTATAATATAGTGTAATATAGTGTAATATATTATAATATAATATAATATAGTATAATATAGTATAATATAGTATAAGATAGTATAAGATAGTATAATATAGTATAAGATAGTATAATATAGTATAAGATAGTATGATATAGTATAAGATAGTATAAGATAGTATAAGATAGTATAATATAGTTTAATCTAGTATAATATAGTACAATTTTACAATATAGTGTATATATATAGTACAATATAGTACAATATAGTATATATATATATAATGGTAGCAGCCAGTCATTACAGTACTGTATTGCCCCAAATTAAAGGCGGATTGGAGCCCGTAGCCAGGGAGCTCCACCAGTCAGTGGACGCCAGGCGCCGAGCCGACGTTTGTAGTGTCTTTTTCTCTCCATCTGTGTTCAATATATGTCTTCAATATGTGTTCAATATGTTCTAAATATGTTCAAATATGTTTTAATGTATATATTTTTCCTGTTCACAGGTGTTTGACGCATCATGGAAGTGGTGACTCATGCTGCCGTCTTTTTGTTCTCAAGTTCAATCTGGTTGTTATCCCCATGGACCATCCTCTCTTTGCCCCGGCTGCCATAGGGAGCTTCGTTCTAGGCTGGCTTGCGAGGGAGTGGTCCACATATCCACCGAAGTTGGAGTCGGTGCCCTGTAAGTGCCAGTGCAATTGCAACACATCTGGCAGCTCTGAGGTAGGGTGGCTGGGGAACGTGTTGGTGTTGGTTGGTTGCGTTTTGGGGTGCCTCTTGGTGTGCTCCAACGCAGCCCTGGCATTTCGATTCTCATATCGAGACTCAGAGTCTGGCAAGCGCCACGAGTTCTCTGTAGGAGTCAAGGGCAAGAAAGGGGGTTTCGGAGTTTACGGTGTTCCCAAAGGGCTTCAATTGACTGAAGGATGAATCTGAACATTGGCGACCTTGCATATGTGGATTATGGCGAAGGCCCACCACAAGTTGTACATTGCAGACTCATTCTGGATGTGGTAGATGCACCGGGAAGTGAATTTATCATAGGGACCCCTGACTTCGACGTTTACTCAGAGGTTTTGGATCCGGGCGTGAATGGAGATATCACTCGTGTTTGGCAAGGGCGTGCAAACGGGGCTCTCCCCGCTGGCCTTAGAGGTGATCGGGTGTATGGATTTGCTCCCATGACTATGCAGCAGCTCACTCGTCTCATGGACCAAGGTCGTGCAGAGGGACAGTTGGTTCGAGCTGCACGCGGGCTAGCCGCTGAGCCTGCAGCTGCAGGCATTGGTGGTGTCAGGGCTGGCGTTGCAGCTCCTGCTCCAGGCGCTGGTGGTATGGGGGTTGGTCCTGCAGGGCCTGCTCCAGTTCAGTTCTGGGTGCTGGGTGAAATGGTGGTTGGTCGTAAGATTGGAGAGCGTGTAGTTCCGGGACCGGAGTTGGTTACCCTTGGCGACTATGGCTTGTGCAACATTACGGGTACTGACAATGTTGAGCGCCCATGCTTGGTTCGACGATTGACGGACGATGCGGTTGCTGCTTTCTGTGATGACCGTATACTCCTGGCGAGGTCAGCTGAAAGCTCTGAAGGTGTTGAGAAGTCCGTGGCCGAGGACGTCAGAACCCTTGAGGTACGCTATGCTTCTAATGGAGAGAGGCAGCGTAACTTCAGGGAATCAGTTCGTGAATTATCTCAGACTGAATTTGACGATTGGCCATTGGAACCGAGGACAGCACTGGACTATGTGCGTGCTGTGTCAGGTATCGCTGAAAGTGCTACTGCACAACACCATATATGGATCAACTCAGCTGGCATCCCTCCAGGGGATAGGTCGGTCTATGAAGACCAGCTCCTTGCAAGAGTGCTAGACACTGCACTGTGCTATGACTCATTAAACATTGCAAATCTGGCTTGCATGGAGTTGGTGTGCCGCAGGAGACAGCTTCTGGCAGATGCTCACTCGGGCTCCCCAGGTGCTCCATCATATCTTGGAGCTGAACACTATCTTGGAGAGACCTACAAGATGGGTGGCGGGATTGTCGTCCCATCGTTGACTGACCACGTCAGTAAGAAGATGCAAGCACAAAGTCAGATCATGAAGGAGAAGAGGAAGCTCTCCGAGGCGACTAGCTTGGGAAAAGGTGGCAAGAAAGGTCAACCAGTACCAGTACAACCCAAAAATCCTCCCCCTGCTAAAGCTGGGGGGGGTGCTGCGTGAGAGCTTTTGCGCTGGTGGTGGCTTGGCGGTGTGGCCATCACTGTTTCTTGCGCTTTTTCGACACTGCGAAGATGAGAAGTCGATGGAGCAGCCCGATTTTTCATGAGCCGACTCCTGATGATCGCAATAGGGACATTTTTCCATTGCCTCGTTTGAGGGTCGATGCTGTACAAAAGCATAGCTTGTGTCGGGCCACTTCAAGGAGAATTTTGTGTCGGGCAAGGATTGCTGAGAGAGCTAACCAGGCCATTGACAGTTTGAATTCGCTTTTCTTTGGGACCTCTGGGTTCCCCACAGTGGAGGCTGTGGGTGGTTTGGATGGGTTGCCTTTATTACAGAGGGAGGCAATCACTTCGATCCTGTCTGCAGTTCGAACTATGGGTGCCCCACCCACTGCAACTGACTCGGGAGCACTTAAGGCGCTCCGGGTGGCTGCCTCTGCTTATTTTGAACCAGAGGTTAGCGTTGGTGACGTGGTGCCATTGCAGCTGGAGCGTTTGTCGCTTCCTGATGGAAGTGGAGCTGGCGTGGAGTTGCGATCGGCGCTTGATAGCTCCCTTCAGGGGGTCGTGGATAACTTTGAGGGTGTCATGCTGCAGGACCCTGATATTTGGACAAGTATTTCTAGGGATTGCGCCCACCTTAAGCCCTACAGTGACCCATCGCTGAAGGATAGATCCAAATACCTTACTTTTCTTAGGATGATGTATGGTTGTGGGATTCTTTCTTTCGTCAATCGATGCCGGGGGAGGGTAGGTGCATTTACTGTCAGCAAGAAGCCCAAAAATATTGGAGGAGTGACTCAGCAACGTCAAAGACTTGTGTTGGATTGTCGTCAGACAAACTTGTTGTTCAAACCTTCACCTCATACAGAATTGGGAAGCCTTGCAAGTCTTGCGGAAGTGGACTTGCCTAACGATGCTACACTATTCTTGGGGGGAGCCGACATCCAGGATTGTTTCTACGGTGTGCATATTCCTACTGAGATGATGGAGTTCTTCTGTTTTGAGTTTGATATCTCAGGAGCCGATGCCAGGTGGGTATCGGGAGGTCAGTATACTGGGGATGATGGTACCATGGTTTCTCCTTGTGTTAATGTTTTGCCTATGGGATTTTCCTGGTCATTCTACTTGGTACAGCATATTCATCAGCATGCCGTGTTGCGTAGCCTGGACATTACAGAGGGTGAGCTCTTCCTTGATGCACGTCCTCCTCCTCTCCTCCATGAAGGTGGTATATATAGCATGCCTTATTGTGACAATATTCATTGCCTATCTCTCGAACGGGATCGCTGTGAACACGGTAAGCAAGCGATTGTCGATGAACTCGGCAACATGGGATTTTGTATTCACGAGGACGCCCCTGCCAGCCATCACTTCGAGACATTGGGTGGGCTGGTGGACGGAGAGGCGGGACATGTGCGGATGACAAATCGACGCGCATGGGACCTCAAATTTGCTTTCGAACATGCTGCTTCACATGTGGTTTCCCCTGATATTATGAGAAGATTGTTGGGACATGCAATGTTTTTCTCTACATTGAACCGATCCGGCATGTCAGTTTTTCGACGTTGCTATGATTTTATTGAGAGCAATTGTGAACCTCGGATGCTCAATAAGCAAGAGTCGCGTGAGTGTATTATTTTCTCAGGTCTCATTCCATTGCTCTTTGCTGACATCAAACGTGGTTGGTCGGATGTTATCACCTGCACTGATGCCAGTCCTGATGGTTTTGGTATTTGTGAACAGCGTGTTGGTGGTGCATCTGCACAACGCTTGGGCAGGTGGAACGAGCGCTGGAGATTCAAGCGCCTGGGGCCTGAGGAGTGGGCACCACGCAGGCGGGCTCTTCAGAGGGATCCGGTTTGTGACCCCATTACAGTAACAGGGTTGGGACATGATGGTGATTATGATGACGATCTTGTCAAACTTAATGAAGATTTCCCAGAGGTTGATTGTCGATTGCTGCGTCCTTCGCTTTGGAAAACTGTTTTGATGGGAAAGTGGCGCAGTCATGAACACATCACACTGAAGGAGGGCCGCGCTCTCATCATTTGTCTCCGCCGTCTCTCGCGGTCAAGTCACAGTCGGAACAAGAAACATGTCATATTAGTAGACAATTTTTCTTTGGCACTTGCAGTGTCCAAGGGCAGAGCAAAGAATTTTCGGCTGCTCCGGATTACACAGCAGGTGGCAGCTTTGTCTCTTGCTGCCGGGCTGGGTCTCCGACTACGTTGGCTGCCCTCAGAACTCAATCCAGCCGATGGCCCCTCAAGAGGCCAGATCCAGCCGGGTGCTTACCGGCAGTTTGCTGATAGCGCCCACGAAGATGAATCCGAAGAGGTGCCTCACACCAAAGCCGAAGGTGGTGAAGAAGATGAATGTAAGCAGCTCGAGCTCGAGCAAGCCGACGGTCAAGCCGTCGACGTCTCGCATCTTGAAGCCGAAGGATACTCCAGTGAAAGCTGCCCCTCCACCTCGAAGGGTGGTTGGTCGTATGGTGATGGAGCCTGTAGAGATGTTGGGAAAGAGGGCCCAATCGAAGCTTCTTACCATGCTGGAGACCCGTTCAGTGTCCAAGGAGGTGCAACATCAATATCGACAGTACCTGGCGAAGTTCGAGAGTTTTTGCCGGGCCAGCGGATTGGGATGGCCAGTTCACAGCAACGTGGACGACATTCTTGTAGACTTCTTGGACGTGCTGTTTCTAGATGGAGGCTCGGCGGCGGAGGGAGAGAAAGTGGTTGCCGCGGTGGAGTTCGAGCAGATCCATCTCAAAGGCACTTTGGTGCGGTGCTGGCGGGCTTTGAAGGGATGGAGGCGAGAACGTCCTCCTCAAAGCCGACTACCCTTGCCTCGTCTGATTGCTTGTGGAATGGCAATGGCCATGGCTGCTCAAGGAAAGAAACTGATGTCCTTGAAACTCATGGTGGACCACGACACGTACCTCAGACCTGGCGAGAGCATAGAGCTACGAGGACGAGACATAGTTCCTCCAGTTCGCAGTGCAGGTCGTCAGTATCGCTGGCATTCCGTGATTGTCAGGGACAGCCAGGACCTCAAGCCAGACAAGGTGGGGATCTTCGACAATTCAGTGCCTCTGAATTCTCCAGGCCGAGAGTATCTCGGTCCCTTGATGATGGCCCGGGTGAGCAAGTTGAACAACAAGGACGACTTCATCTACCCATTCTCTGCAGCAGAGTGCAGGAAGTGCTTTCAGAGCGTGGGAAAGTTGCTCAACATCAAAAGTTTGCACCCTTATCAAACTCGTCATGGAGGAGCGTCAGAGGACCTGAACAGTGGAGAAAGAGATGCTCAGGCCGTGAAGATCAGAGGTCGATGGCATACCGATCAAAGCGTGCGAAGGTACGGGAAGGTGGGGAAGATCCAACGACTGATGGCAACTTTGTCACCAAGTCACATGGAGTATTGTCAGTGGTCGCAAGCAAACATGGAGAGAATGCTCAAGGGCCAAGTGACCCCTCGACTGCCATGAACCTAGGTTGGATGGATGTTTTCTCGATCAGTTCATTGCCTGAGAGATTCTGCCTCGAAATTTTTTCTGGTACAGCTCGCATTACTGATAGATTGAATTTTCACAATATTCCCGCTTTTCCCATTGATATTTGTCTATTTCCTTCGCACAATGTTTTACATGTGGATATCGAGCATACCATTGTACACTGGATTCAGCAGCGTAGGATTGCTTTCATATGGCTGGGCATGCCTTGCACCAGCTTCTCACAAGCTAGAAAATGGGATGATGTGGGGCCTGGACCATTGCGTGATTACGACAATTTGTTTGGATTTCCTTGGCTATCAGCAGGTGACAGATTCAAGGTAGAACAGGGTAATCAGCTTCTGCGTTTTTCGATTCGTATTTTGGAGCTTTGTCAACAATATTCGATTCCCTATGCCCTTGAGAATCCTGCCACTAGCTATATCTGGTATATGCCTCCCATGCTGAAATTTCGCCGCAAATATGATCCTGGTCTTGTTATCTTGGATTTTTGTCAATACGGAGAAGACTGGAAAAAACCTACTGCTGTTGTTGGTAACTTTTGGGACCTGCATACTCTGAACAAACGATGCACTGGTACATTTAAGTGTTGCTCCGCAACCCATCGTCCACATGTTCCGCTGGCAGGTCTCTCTACCTGCGGCATTTTCAGAACCCTGCTGGCTCAACCGTACCCTTGGAAGTTGGCTGCATTGGTCGCGGAACAGGTGGCCAAAGTCATATGAATATGGGTATGGGTACTAACTGGCGGGTTGCATCAGCAGCTACACGTTGTGGCTGCCTTGACTTCACCTTGATGTTCCTGACGGACATTTGAAACAACCGTGTCTGCTTTGGCAGCAGTGAAAATGGCCGCTGGAATGAGTGAAGTCATTTTTCCTGTTCACAGGTGTTTGACGCATCATGGAAGTGGTGACTCATGCTGCCGTCTTTTTGTTCTCAAGTTCAATCTGGCCACCACCGGCCCCTCCACCACGACTAACTGGCGGGTTGCATCAGCAGCTACACGTTGTGGCTGCCTTGACTTCACCTTGATGTTCCTGACGGACATTTGAAACAACCGTGTCTGCTTTGGCAGCAGTGAAAATGGCCGCTGGAATGAGTGAAGTCATATATATGTATAGGATGCAGAACTTGTGAATGCCAAACTCTATCCAAAAATGGTTCAGGATAGTCAAAGGGCATTTAGTTGAGAAGGTGGTTCTGTGGTCTGTGACATGAATCACTCCGATTGTATAGGGCTATCATGGCCAACTTGTTTCATTCTTTTCATTCTTTTCATACAACCAAACTCTGTATCACACTTGTTTACATGACTCTGACATGAGACCGATGTGCAGCTGTGCAGGCATCCCAAGCAAGTGGTTCTAGCACCCCTGGAACTGCCACTTCTGGGCGTGCTGGCTCAACTGGTCGTGTTGTAGCCAACTTCTCAGTGACGGAACGTGGTTTTCAAATGGGGTTCTTTGATTTTTCTTGCATAGCCTCCAAATGACCAATTGAATAGGAAATCATATGATTATAATGATTATATATAGTATATACTAGTATATGATGATATAGTAGTGAACTAGTAATTAACCATCCCTATTTTCAGACAAAAATGATGTCTTCAAATTATAAGCCAACTCGCCTTGCATGCGAATTTTTCCAGACCATTAGGCTCGCAGTGGCAACGCTGTCCCTCTCGTTGCTGGGAGCTTGGTGCAGTTGAAACGATAAAAGAAGCTCCGAATCAATAGCAATTTGGATAATTTCAGGAAACCACTATTTCTATTTTTAGTGGAAAATATGAAAAAACACACATTTTTTTCCTGCAAAATGTCCCTTATTCAATTCCCTCAAATCAATCCATTGATCTTGCTCGAGGACGCATGCAATGAGTCTAGATTTGAGGTGCAAACCAGAAGCGTCCTGGATGGCAAAGGACACATCCGCTACGGTCGCTGCCTTTTTTTCGAAACGCTTTTTGTTCCGCACCACTCACAGACCTGGAGTCATCATGTACATATCTATACATATACAACATACAGTATATATATATATGTTATATATATATATACATATCATGATCTGTATTTGTTAGTATATTGCTCGTCGTTTTAATCATCTTTACATACACCAATTTTGTCGTTTTAGGTCAACAGCATCCTGCCATCAAGTTTACTCGAAGTGCAATTCAAGAAGCACTGAGATCTGATTTTGTTGCGCCCGCGTTCAATGTTCGGTATCAAGCTTGCTTGTCGCTTCTTCAACAGACTCCAAAGCCAGAATTCAGCCTGAGCATGTAGGCCAGCACAAACACACACATACACACACACAGACACGCATGTGTGCAAGCCCAGACACCAAGACATCTGCTGGTAATCATCCACAAGTCTTCCTGACACTGCACGGAAAACGGCCTGATTGGTCTTGAACAGTGGAAACAGTGAAACAGTAGGGCAGCCGACTGTACATACTGAACGGATCTGAACGGCACATCTCATCATGACCTGGCGGTGCATTTGGAGGTGCGGCTTCGTTGATGCAGCTCCTCCAAGTTGTTGCAGTCTTGACATGCTTTGATCGGATATTTTGCCAGGTTGTCATGCATTGCACTCGGAGCAGCTCTGAAAGAGGCACAGAAACATCCTGACATGCTACTGCCCATTCTGCATATTCTTGTGACCCAAATGATTTGCAGCTGCCAGGGCAGCCCTGTGATTGGCATGTTCTCCCTGCCAACTGCCCCGTGTTGCTGCCGGGTTTGGTGCCTTTGGCATTGCACTTTGACTCGGGTTGAGCCAGGATGTTCTGCAGCAACTCCAATTGCGAGGCAGGAGTTCAACGGAGTTCAGCGGTGCTCACCCATGTTAGTGTCATGTTTGACCTCCGAGCTTTCTACAACCCACAATGGGCACCACAGAGTGCAGGTTTTGCCAGCTTCATATGTGAAGTTCATTGAGTCTGCCGGTGGTGAAGTTGTGCCCCTCCCTCAGCAGATACAATTCGAAGATAGCACAGTGAGTGCCAAACTTGAGGGCCCAAAATTCACCAAGAGAGAGAGAGAGAGAAAGAGAGCGAGAGAGAGAGAGAGATCAACAGGGTCTAGTAGACTGCGGTTCGGGGAAAACACATTTTTTTGAGCTTAAGTATAATTTAAGTATAGGTCCTCGTTAGATGATTATACCCATACACATAGATTTTATAGATTGCTGTAGGTTGACTAAATATAGATCAACAATTAGGTCCCATCAAGTCCCTTTCTTCGGGGACCATGTCCCATCGTTTCTGAGGCCTGTCAGCTTCAATGCAACCGACTCTGAGGCTCCCCAGAGGTTTTTTACATCGTTTTTCAGTGGCTGGAGGGAAGTGCGGAGATTTTTTAACCGCGTTCAGATGGACCAACTTCTCGAGTCCCTGAACGGCTTCCTGTTCACTGGAGGCTGCAACATGTGAGCAATGGCTGCGATTTTTGCCCCTGGTTGATGATTATTGGGGATGAAAAAAATGATTGGACATGGTCCAATAATGTCCAATATTATCAATAATCTTGGGGATTATCATGGATTATCATCATAACATATCATAACCATGTATAACCCCCAAATATATCATCAAATACATTCAAATATATAATTACCATTATTAGATTTGTTTAGATAACCATAGGGGAATCCCGTTCTCAACCAGTTTTTCTCCAGGGACTGCGGCACCAAACGAGGTGCCGACTTGAAGCCACCTCCAGCAGCTCTACGTGTTCTCCAACGATCTGAGGAACTGTTTAAGGCAGTTCTGCCATGTGCCAAAAGAATCATGCCAAGAATAAACATATCTGGAAATGAGGTAATGATATTGGAGAATATTATGAGAATGATGATGATATATCAGATCTATCATGATCTATCATGATCCAAGATGGGAATCCTAAAGTTAAACCGATGATTTTTCTGGTCTGACCCTTTGATCACCTTACTTACAAACATCACATGACATAGGTTGGCGATCCTCACAACCAGCTGCCGCTGTGGGGAACTTGCCTGGGCTTTGAATGGCTGGCTCGTGCCTCAGAGACGATTCGGGTCCCTGAGATGGGCACAGCGCAGCGCAGCAGGTTGCCGCCACATCGCCACCTAGCCTGATCTCTGGCTTCAGGCCATGCCATCTCAAACCCAATTTGGAATCAGACACTCAATGTCATGTATCAGGAAATCATTAGTCTATCATCACCAGATTACATGAAGAGAGGAACACACACACACTTCACCAGCTGATGCCAGAGTTGACACATTGATTTCTGCAGGGCAGACAATGTGAATCTTCCGCTCCACTTCTTGCACGAACCACAGTGGTGCCGAGTCATTTAGGTCCTGTTTCATCAAAGCATCGTCCTGGATGCTCCAAACATGGCTTTCCCAAAAAAATGGTGTACCCCATTTAAGCCCTAAAGTCTATTAAAATCCAATGGTCCATCTACCTAAACTGCCGAGGCCAGAAGCAGGGGCTTCCAGGTTGTTTGGAAAGGCCGGGATGACAATTGCATTGTCATTGCATGTCATTGCATCGCTGGCAAGAACTTTGCACACCTTGATATATTTTATATGATTTTATATGTATATAGGAGACAAGTGACTATTGAGCTCTTGGCCTTCCCTGCGCTTTCCATTGCTTTCCCTTTCAATCAGATGAAGTATTGCATACAGAATACAAACTTCAATTGGATCTTGCCATGTCGTTTTTCTGTACGATGGCATCCGAACAGACGGTCTTGCCTAATGCTTCATGCGTCCAGGCGCCACATCACATTCTGGATGTCTGGAACTTACTGGAGCAACAGAACAGTTTTATTTTAGACAGCGGAGATACTGGATATGTTATATATGTATATATACATGACTATATAATGTATTAATATGTATTAACATGTATTAACATGTATTAATATGTATTAACATGTATTAATATGTATTAATATGTGTTAATATGTATTAATATGTATTAATATGTATTAATATGTATTTGTATGTATTAATTTCCATTTACGGGGCTTGAGGAAAATACTTCAAGTACCCACGACATACGTCGATAGGAGGTATACGAATGCACGTGTTTATGAGTTGGCTTCTCAAATTGCTTACCCAGATGATCCTTTTTCAAGTGTTCGACCTTTTTCTGCAATATTGGATGAGAAGCGAACTCACTTAGCCGGACATATCCTCCGGGCAGCTAACAGCGACCCGTTACGGCAAGTGGTGTATGAGCCGAACACAGCAACAGTTAAACGGATTGGCAAAAGACGGGTTGGCAGACCCAGAATTAATTGGGCTTATAACACTAATGAACTCATCCATTCTCGGGAAAATGCGACTGATTATGTCGCCTCAATTGATCAAGACAACAACATTTTAGAGTTTGCAAAACAACGGTTCATATAAGCCAGGCGCCCAAGCGTCTCACTTAGTTGCAGGGTCCCTGCACGAGGCGCATGGTAGAAGAAAAAAATGTATTAATATGTATCAATATGCATTAATATTCTTGTTTTTTATAATTTTAATAAATATTATTGATACTATTAATATGATTCAATGTATAATGTTTTGATGTATAAAGTCATTGCTGCCCTTATGTCTTCGAGTGTGTCGTGTATTGGTCGGATGTGTGAGGCCTTGAAGTTCAAGAACGTTAGTTTCAACTCGCACCATCGGGGAGTTCGTCCTGTTGCAAGCCAAGTCTTTGGTTTGCATTCGGTGCGAAATCTCTGCAAAGTGCATCCAAACTGCTGAGTCGTTCATTTCAGACTTGCAATCGGCGAAAAAAGCTTCAAGACAGTATGGACATTATAGACATTGTAGACAGTATAAGTTCAAGGCTTGTTTCAAGATGGCCTGCTGGTTGATCCATCGACTCCAAAAGGTTGCACAGGTTTGGACTGTTTAGTTTGGAACAAACTGGTAGACAAGGCCCAACAGGATTTGCAACAACCATTCTACCCCGTTGTCTTTTCAAAAGTTGGATTAGCAGAACCATTCTGAAATATTGATCCACAACTAGCATTGGCATTTTGTTTGGATTTACATCCACCATCTTTCAAGCCATGTCACCCATGTGGTGGTGGATCCTCACAGTTCAGACACTTTCAACAGCGGCTGCCCCAAGCTGTGCAACCAATCGATCCTCCCCGTTTTCCCCAGCAACTGGGCAGCATGTTTTCTGGCTTTGATATGCTTTCATTGAGACATGGATTGAACATGTACAAATAAAACATAGACATTGATATTGACGTATATATAATCATATATCTACATATGCAAACCTCCACTCCAGAGTATATGTATATGTATATGTATATGTACATGCATATATATGTGTATATACAATGTGTGTATTATATATATATATTTATTTATTTACACATATACATATACATATACATATACATATATATATGTATATGTATTTTATGAACATGCATGTATATATTCTATTCAAAGGAAGTTTCGTATAGAAACTCCGAGCTACGGATGGTTTTTCAATATCATTAAGATCATTAAAGTCCAGTTGGCATTTGCCTGAAGTGGAGAAGTAGATGAAAGATCATGAATTAAGTCCAGTTGATTCCAGTGGCATGTTCCTGAAGTCCAGAAGTAGATCAAAGATCATTAATTTCACTTGGCATGTTCCTGAAGTAGAGGAGTAGCTCAAAGATCATTGAGTCCAGCTGGCATGTTCCTGAAGTTGGCATGCGAGATCTGATTTTGGACCTGCAATTTCTGCTGCCACTATGTACGCGAAAGCTTCTCTCTGCAAAAGCTTCTCTGTGCAAAAGCTTCTCTGTGTAAAAGCTTCTCAGTGTAAAAGCTTCTGTGTAAAAGCTTCTTTGCGTCAAAGCGTCTCTGTGCAAAAAACTTCTTTGTGTAAAAGCTTCTCGGTGTAAAAGTTTCTTTGTGTAAAAACTTCTCTGTGTCAACGCGATCCCTGTGTAAGAGCGATCTCTGTGTAAAAGTTTCCCTGTGCAAAAGCTTCTCTGTGTAAGAGCGATCTCTGTGTAAAAGTTTCCCTGTGTAAAAGCTTCTCTGTGTAAGAGCGATCCCTGTGTAAAAGTTTCCCCGTGTAAAAAGTTGCTCTGTGTGCACAAGTTTGCTGTCTGTGAAAGCTTCTCTGCGGAAAAGTCTGCAATGTGTACAGTGTAAAAGCTTATATGATTGTGTAAAAGTTTCTCTGTGTGAAAGATTCTTTGTGCAAAAGTTTCTCTGTGTAAAAAGTTTTCTGTGTAGAAGCTTGGTCTGTGTAAAACCTTCTTTGCAGAATCTTCTCTGTGTAACAGATTCTCTGCTTGATTCTCTGCTTGAAAGTTTCTGTGTGAAAGCTTCTCTGTGTAAAGCCTTCTCTGCGTAGAATCTCTCTGTGAAAGCTTCGCTGAGGGCTGCCATGTTTGAACGGCATGTTTTTTTCGAGGCATGCTTACATGTGATTTGGCTGTCAGGTCTTCAGCGGTGTAGCTGTGCTGCGCACGCTGGGTGCTGGCATGTTTGAACGGCACGTTTAAATGTGATTTGACTGTCAGGTCTTCAGCAGTTTGGCTGTGCTGATCACGCTGAGGTGACAAGAGTTCAGCCATTTGACAAGAGTTAAGAAGGGGTGAGAAGTAGAAGAGGTGAGAAGAGGTTGGTAGAGATGAAAAAGATTGAGAACAGTTGAGACGAGCTGAGAAGATGTGCGCAGAGGTCAGAATCGTTAAGAATAGCTGAGAGGAGCTGTGAGAAGAACTGATACCAACTGAGAAGAGTTGCGAAGAGCTGAGAAGTGGTGGCCACAGTTATTCGAAAAATTGAAACAAGATGAGGACGAATTCGCAGAACAGAGTTCAGAAGATGTGAGGTTTCACTCCAGCTCCTTTAAACTTTAGGCTTTTCCTTCAGTCCTATAGTGCAACATTCCTTGCTGCTGGAAACTTCCGCAGACTGCCCGGTGCGGGTTCTATTTGAAATACAAATGATTATACATGCATATTACGGTTTACGTATGTTTACGTCATGTTTTGTCAAAGCTAGCCGAATGAAACACGCCGATCTTCAAAGAGCAGCTCCGGATGCCGTTAGAACCAAGGATGCTTCGCCCATGATTTACCGCCTCTTTGGCCAAATTCGTTGACTCATCCAGCTGCTAACATCGATATAGGGCAAATTCATGCAGACTATGGGTTTCAGCATGGGTCAAACAATCAGGCGATTCGGGGCTCGGGGATTTCCCCATAGAGTTTGGTCAATTTTGATTTGCCATTCTTGGGAACAAGTACTATGTCATCGAATTTTGATGCAGATCCTGCTCGCAATCGTTAGAAACCATTCATCCCCTGTCAGTTGTAGCTGGAAACCATGGCTATGAGGCTATGAGTCAAAACCTTGGTTCCCTACCCTAAAATAGCTGGTGAATGGATGTTTATTCCCCTAGTCAGGCCCTAGTCATACGTATGGTAATTTCATAAGCTTTGACCCATCCCCATATCCATTTGGTTGCTGTAACATCCATGGGTCGCCCATGGGTGGCCCATGGGTCGCTGGCCCCAGGACCGTTGGGCAGATCCGGACTTCGTGTGTCGGCCATCTCTTACGGGGCCTGGTTGACCGTGTCGGAGACCGGAGCTGCACCTTGGGTCCAAACTGGGTTCAGCGCGTCTGTTTCGGGGGGCGATGGAGCTGGTGGATTGAATATATGTACTAGTAGTACTCAGATATGTCAGATATACAATGAGCAGATTGATTTGATTTGATTTGATTATATTTGATTGAACCATATTGAACTAGATGGATATCACAAGGTGGAGTTTTTGTTTAATTTATTATAATTCAAAACCAAAATGTCATGAAAAACATTGAAAAACTATGTTTTGTTTCTTCTGTGAATCCAAGATCACAGATCAATGCGTTTTGGGAAGTTAGAGCTGCAACATCTGCAAAATCATGTTGAATTTACAAAATTGAGTGCCGACTCTTGAGGTGAACCTCGAGAAGCATGCTCCTTGGCAGCAGTGAAATTGAGCAGAGTTCAAAACCTCGGATGATTGTCGAGGGTTGTAGGTTGTACTTCCCAATGTATTGGGGGATTATCAGCAACAAAAACTAGAATGCCCATTGAAAAGCTCACAGTTCACTCGCTTCCAGCCAACACAGACGACATGCAGGCAGATTATTGACCAGATATAGTGATTGAAACCAAGGTAGAAATTCTGAGAACTGCCATCCGGTCTGGCATCAACTTCATCGACAATGCTGAAGTCTATGGTGCATTTCCTGGAGAGTCTGAATCTATTATGGGGCAGGCACATCACACTCAGTGTAGGGGTGCTCCTAAACTTGCAAACTTTTCCTAACGTCAAGCCACGAGAATGCACAAACGATTGCTGGATGGGGCGGTTCCCATGGGACAGATCCTTTGTTCTTGTAGTATTTCCTTAGATTTAATAACCTCAAACTATGATCCTTGAAAATAGAGGAACAAATCTTAACAGTCTTAACATTATCCTCAGATGTCTGATATCAATCCATCAGGCTCTCCGGTAGAATCCCTGCCTTCAAAATCAGGCCTTGGAACATCTCTTCGAGTCAGGGGATGTGCTTCGGAGCGACCTGGTGATCTCCACCAAGCTCTTTGATGGTGGCAACGGGGTGAATGACCGAGGACTTTCCCGGAAACATTTGGTGGAGGGGATGCAGGGCGCCCTGCAACGGATGCGCTTGGCATATGTGGATTTGGTCTTCTGCCATAGGCCAGATGCCACAACACCCATGGAGGAGACCGTTCGAGCCATGAATCATTTGATAGACCGAGGTGGGGCTAAAGTGAGAAGTGTTTATTTTAACCCAAATTGCCACTAAGTATGCAATTCACCTGTTGGTTCTAGACTTTGATTCTATAATATTTATATATAATAGTCTATGATCTTCTATGTCTATGCATGTTTATGCATTATTGTTTTTCGTACCTGCTTTGATTCAAAACTGTTTGTTTTGGGCCATCCATGCTACTCTTGTTTCAAGCCCCTTTTGCATTCCTTAGCATTTGGAGACAATTTTGGACCAAGGGTGGGCATTCTACTGGGGCACTAGCGAGTGGTCAGCTGAACAGATCACTCGTGCTCATGCAGTGGCAACACAGTTGGGATTGCAAGGGCCGCTGATGGAACAACCCTTGTACAACCTCTTCAATCGTGATCGCGTCGAAAGGGAATACGAGTCACTTTTTGGGCATTATGGCTTGGGTTTGACGGTGTATTCTCCATTGGCTGAAGGTATTCTGGCTGGGCGATATAGCAATGGAGTGCCTGCTGACAGCCGAGCAGCTCTGGTGACCCGTAAAACCGGTTTGGCCAAGCAGGAGAGGCAGATCACCGCAGCCGATGCACTTCGACCAATTGCCAAGGCTAATGGATGTTCTTTGCCACAGCTGGCATTGGCATGGGTATTGTTTAATCAACACGTCAGTACCGCCATCATTGGGGCTTCACGGCCGTCCCAGATTGAGGACAATGTTGGCGCCATTGCGTGTTTGTCACGCATCTCTGCTGGCACCATGCAGAAGATTGAGGAAGCCGTTTCCCAAGCCGGCGCTGCAGCAGACATCTCTTATGATATCTCTGCTACAATGGCTGAGAAGAAGTTATCTCTTGCCGGACGGACCCGATATGCTTGAAAAAGCAGCTCAGACATCAGAGATCATAAGAAGAGTACTTAATCGTGGTTCATGAACACTATCTATCGAGCACTTTGTTTTGATGTTTTGCTTATCTAGTGCTTGCAACGACTGCGATCATGAAAGCTTGTTCGGATGACACCCTCACTGTTGAAAGCCTTCAGAACATTGACATTTCAGAACTAGAATTTGCACTGGTTTCGAAATCATTAAGGTTGAATGGAGCAAGCGCCCTGAGCTAAGAACGACTCTGAAGGCAGGAGCCAAAAGTCTGGTGTCAGAAGCTGGCACGTGGAGTTCAGTAGACAAGGCGTTTGAGTCCTCTCTGAAGATAGGTACTTGCAACGAGTCTTGACGAAGATGGCAAGGACTTGCAAACTGCAGCAGGGCATAGCAGAGGGAAAGATGATGAAAGATGAACATAGAGCAACATAGAGCACTTGGCATGAGCAAAGGCACGGTTGAACGTGCTTAAGCCATCTTAAGCCTTTCTTTGACTGAGCAAGGAGTTTGTTAGTGCCATTGAGGGTGTGGACGGCTTACCCTGGATGGAACCTCAGCAATCTTTTACATGTCAAAGGATCTTTTCCGGACACCTGAGTCCAATGCCTCAACGCTTCGTCCCCAGGTTCGGGGTGCAGTTTCATCCTGAAAAGAACGCTTTTGAGCATGGAGAGGAGCTTAGTTGACCGAAACGCATTGAGGCATTATATATATATATTTATTTATTTATTTATTTATACGGTAACAACATTTAAATATGTGGAGGGCGGGCCAGACCGCGAGGCCCCGGAGGTAGTATGAAATACCAGTTCGTATATTTAAATGTAGTTGCAGTATGTTTAAATGAATTGGATTCCGTATGTTTAAATGGCTGGGCGGGCCAAGGAAAACCTTCCTGGAGGTAGTCTAAAATACCTGTTCGTATATTTAAAAATCCGTATATTTAAATGTAGTTACCGTATGTATATATACAGATAGATCATATGATGTAGACATAATAAATCATATGTCCCAAAGCCTGGGGCGTTCATGATGCGCAGCTAGTTCCCGTCAAGGCTTTCTTCCGGACGGACAACCCGCAGCGCTGGCAAAGCACACTCCAGAGGCCAACGGTGATGTTGGCAGTTCGTTTACGGAGGTTTTTACGGGGCTGTCCCTGCTTTGTTTCCAGGCAATTTCCGTCACGCAGTTCTTCGCAAATTTCTTTGTTGAGCAGGCACCTGCTACTGGGGAAATGGATGGATTTGTCTCAATTGTTCGATTTTGAGCGTCTCGTGCATGGTATGTGAACTGTCAAGGTGCGTTTAGGGCAAGAGATATTGACATGCGTGCACCTGTTTCGCGCTCGTTCAGCCCAGTAATAAACCCAGCAACGCGTGATAACATGTGCATTTGTCATTATGTGTCATTCTGTGTCATGGTATACCTTTGTCATATCTCAAAACTGAAAAATCTTGGCCAACCATGCTTAGCATTGTGCAGCTCCAGGCAAGGCAGAACAGAAGGAATTTCCAATCCGTGGCTGATGAGGCCAGGGGCAAACAAAAACGGGGGCACGAGAAGAAGGCTTGAAATTGACTTGAAACATACTTGTTACTTGTGATTAGTACTGGAAACTGATTGATCATGATTGAACCATCTGTAATTCATATTATTTTTAGATTTTTTTAGATATGAATTAATCCTTCCCTGCTGCGTTTCCTGATCTTTGAAGGCAAAACACCTTATTTATGGTCACCAGACATCGCGGGCGTTCCAGCCATACTTCGATGAGGCCATTTCAGTGTGACACAACACGACTGAAGAGAACAGCAGAAGCCAAGGATGTGAGGATTCATGAGGATTGTATATAATTATGATATATTATGATACCTATTCTATAAACAAAGAGCTGATATATTATGATTCATTGTTCACATAACTTCATGATGCATCAGCTGCTGCAACAGCTAGGTCTTTCTATTTTCAACCTCGGCTTCCAGCAATGAGATGAACCCTGCACCGCCAGCAGGGCACATTTTAGTTTGATGAAGTTTGAGTATGTTTGATGCAACCGAACTAATAAGAAATAAGAAGATATCCAGATACTTTATTTAACTTGAATTCTCTCCAGCAAAGTGGAAGCAGATGAAGCAGTTCGTGTTTACAGTCCGTTGTGCAATGGAGATCAATGGAGCTGATGACCGACCACCGACACAAAATGTCATCAGAATATCACAATTTAGTCGCTCCTGAGCGAATCAGTTGAGAAGATGTTGGGAGTTCCATGATTCACATGTAAATTATGTAAATGATGCATAGACAGTCACTCAGCGGCGGAGACAGCGTGCGCAGTTGGTTTGGTCTCACTTTAACGCCAGAAACTCGTCACAATAATATTGTATAACAATGCGCCATTGGACTCGACAGTGGCGGTAGCATGTTTTTCCGGTCGTGGGAGAGAAGCACGTTGTGGTCGCGGCTCCCCAGGGATGCTGTGTAGCTAGGCTTTGTATGGCTTTGTGATTGCCCCTGGTGTGCCGGTTTGCCAGGGCAAACGCTCCAAGCTTGGAAATTAAACCGATGGGAGTTGCGAAAAGAAGGATCCACATCACTGAAACAGTGTGGCGGTGCTGAAGCTTTTTGGTTTCTACCATGCTGACTGAGCTGCAATCATTCGACATTGTTGTCGATCAATTCTGTGCCTTTCGGGTTCAATTTTCGAAGCAATGCAGTAACCCAAGGACTCATCAACTATCCCAATACCATCCCCGATTTCACTTGGAAATGGGGTGTGAAAACCATCCCGATAACTGGAGCTTTATCCCATTGCCAGCTCGATGAATTCCACAAATGGCAGAGGTCGACCATTGGTGGCATCCCCTGCATCTTCATCGACTTTGTGGCAACCTTACAACTCTGTGGGGGCAAGCGAGTCTGTATGTTTTGTTTGCAATGGACTCAATGGACACGTTCTATCATTTTCCAGGGTTTGGTTTGTTCTACTCATTTATGTTCTAGTCATGTATTTCTATGATATTTTAATCATGTTCTCTTCTGACGAAAACTTTATTATAACTTCTTTTTGGCACACGATGGTTTGTCTGGGCAATGAAGATGTAGTTCCTGATGTGTGCTTTGTGTGCATGCTACTCTGAG
>CAMXCT020006223.1:637500-680000 GCA_947184155.2 Cladocopium goreaui
GTTTGTCCAAAAATGGAGTATCTCAATATCTCCAATTTTTCAACGAATCACGACTAATCACCTTTTTCCTAGTTGGAATAGTTTGGAATACGGCAAGTTTGTGGCATTCCCTATTTTCGGACAAACCCATATTTTGGATGAGGTGGTGATAGAAATGAGCAAACGGATGATCTCGCTCAGCCGACGTCCTTTGTGCTTGCCCCAGGATGTGATTGCTTGCTGATTGACAGCACCAAGCAAGGGCACGACTGCAACATGGTAATGTCCTCTTGCATAGAAGTATACTTCAATTCTCAAAAGAAGAAACTGTCTCGAGACGGCACTCACAGGCAGATGGCCGGTACTAGTACACATCCATACATGTCTCCATAACCATATAGAGGTTTCTAAAATGGTGGTACCCCCAAGTCACCCATTTTTGTAGGGATTTTCCATGATTTTCCATTATAAACAATCCAGCTATTGGGGTACCCCCATTTATGAAAGCCCCTACCATTCCACGCATGTATTTTCTTGGGACTTCAGGTCCAGTCCTTGGCGAGACTTGCGTTGGTCCTGGAACGTAATGGCCAAGCTGGAACAGGGCCCGATTCCCGGAAGATTCGCCTCTTGACATGAGTTTGCAAGGCAGACTAGGTGTGCACAATTGTGAGGCAACATGAAGCAACTTTTCTAATCTTTTCTATACATGTCTGGGAACTCTGGAGTTTAATATATGCAGTGCAGCTTCTGTCACCGCAATTCTTTGTAGCACGGGGGCCAGGGCAGCAGCTGCAGCAACAGCTGTTGCAGCAGTTGTTGCCAAGCAGGGTGATGATGGACTTGGCCAAAATCTTAGTTGGAAGCCTTGGATGTGGCGCCTCGGGTGCCTGGGGTGCCTGGGCGACCTGTACAGGTGACATTCACCAGTACCTCCAAGCTCCAGATTCAAACCGCAAGCCGCGGGAGGCAAGGCGTCGAAATTTGTTCGTTGAAAGTTGAAATCTTCCTTTGGATGTTGGAAGGCTGAGCAGCTTCGCAGTGTGTGACTGAGATACGCTCTCCCAACGTGCACAAGTAGAGAATAAAAATGGGTGAATTTTGGGTGTCTGCCAGCTCTTTTGATGTGAGGCTACCAGGTGTACCAGGCTTCTGATCCCAGCAGGGTATCAGTTCTTCATCCCAAATTGGCAGGGTAATGTGATGATTCACCGCAATCATAGCTGAGATGGGGTCGATACCTGTGGGATTATTCCAGGGATATCCATTTTCGTAAGGACATATGGATAAACATATCGAATCATTATCAATCATATATTTCATGTTATTAATGTATAATTATGTATGCCTTAATATGATATCATATGTACACGATAATATTTATACCAACAATATCCAACAATGGTTTTCTATGTTTTTCTTATGCCAACACGCCGTCCGTTAACCACATTGAGGCACGGAGGAAGCGATAGGAATCCGTGCTCGCTGCGCGCGCTTGGAACATGAGGTTCGGCTAAAAACGGCTTCAACGCTCAAACATCCTCCAACCAACTAGCTATTTGTAGCTATGGAAAACATGATGTTGAATCGGTAAAATCATCGAAATGGGCTGTGTTCCATAGTTAATTATGTATGTTATGTCAAATTGCCAGAGGGTAGTGGTTGGCATATGACAAGCATATGATGTAAATATATGTAAATATGACTCTAAAATACATGAAAATACCAGAGATTGGCTGCTAAACATGATTGACCACCCCACCACTTCAATCAAGTGTTTGTTTGGTCAATGCTGATGAAGCAGATTGGACGGTTCATTAGCGAACAGAATGAAGGAATCATTGACTGCTTGTGTAAGATCCAAGTCGACTTGGCAGGTGGCAGAGCTGTACAACTGTCCTGTTTGATTGTGGACGTTCATGCTCAGATCCAAAGATCAACCATACAGACATAACCATACCAAATTTGAGCCAAATGGATCCAAACGGAGGTGTTCTAAAATGGGGGTACCTCTAAATCATGCATTTTGATAGGAATGTCCATTGTAAACCATCCATGTTTTTAATTTTTGGGTATCCCCAATTAAGGAAACCCCAAAATATGACCAGATAATTTGACGTGAGTTTTCAATTTTGCCAGGCGCGTGCAACTGTCCAGAAGGTTGGACCAAGCAGCTATGGATGTGGCTGCAAGCCGCCAGGCGGCTGAAACTGCTACAGCTCAGGCGTCGCATGGGGCCACCGATGCCACTGATCAAAAACATGTGTCTGTGAAAGCTAGAGTGCCGCAGTTTCCCATGTTTAATTTATGTTTTGAGGCACACATAAGTACACTCTTTAAAAAGGGATGAACTATATGAATTGAAAACCACTGGGATGTTGAAGATTTGGAATATATGGAATATATGGAATATGTACTCTACAGATCTCTACAGACCCTTGAAGTAATGGTGCAATTGCCAGATCTAGGTGGCCGCTTTGAGAGCAGAGCTTGCAGCCATCATTGGGAATGGTGAAGAGGCCTGGATGAGATTTGGTCGCACCATTGCTGGATATTCATGGCATTTTAAAAGCATTTTATAATGGGATAATAATGGGACAATGATGGGGATAATATTGTCAAAATATTTAGCAACATGCAGGAGTTCAGTGACTTTGCAGGTCAAACCAAAGTTTGCAGCGGAGGACCAGGACCAGTATCAAGTTGCACATCCCGTTGCGACGCCATGATTTTCGCTGCCAGGTCCGCCACTGGCCGCAGCAGCTAATCTGATGGCTTAGGATTCTGCTCATGAGAGAAGAAATCCAGCTTTGGTCCATTGCTTTCTGCAGCGAGTCGCTTTGGACAATCCTGTTGAGATGTGCCCTGACCAGTGACTTATGCTTTCTGGATTGGAGCTAACAAAGAGGTGCAAAAAGTAAATACATTCCTCAGCTGTTTCAGTGAAAGCCACTTGCAGTCTAGATACAGAATGTGGGCAAACATGAGTCCATTCGGATCCATTAGGCATGCATTTCAATCAAATTCGCAAGGTCAACGGTCAACCATTAGGAACACCGGTGGAACATTTTTTGGCAGCATTTTGCAGCCCTGGTGCCTCTTCAGACACCTAGCCGCCCGATGGCCTGAGCTACATGTCGGAGGTGGGTCGCGCTAGTGGCTGCTACCTTGACATGTCACGCCGAAAAACTGGAATTCAGGCGGCCTCGACTGCTCCATTTGCCAACTTCTCAGCGCCAAATCATGGTATATAAGATATATAAGATGTTCACAATCTAAGACAGTCATTTGAGAAATAAATAGAAGGAATGTGTGTTTTTTGGAAATCAGCTGTTTTCGCACAGAATAAACCCGTGTGCACACAGTATAAACCCAATCAACACCGTTAGCGACACATTGCATCACTGTGGATCGGCGATTTCAAATCAATGTTTGAAACATGTTCAGATCCTTCCACATATTTGCACACTAAACAGTAAGGCCGCATCAAGTGGTGCCCTCAAAATTTTCTTGGACAGCCATCACTCAGACTGTGAAAGGGATGCAACTTGACATAGGACATATGACTCGAGGTCAATCCCACCCTTCAAAAAAGGGAGGGTGGCCTGAGGCTGGGTAAAGCTTGCCTCCACCATTCTGGATACCACCAGGGCTTCTGCATTCGACAGGTTCCGGCATTTTCAGCAACTTCCCCATGCTTCCGCTCAGCCGTGCCACGCCCAAGATGGACCATCCGATCGCCCCAATGGTTGCCCCATTTGCATTGACGGATGACCGGCTGGACCAGCTAAGACCAGCTGAGGCTTTGGCAGTGGATGCCGTTGGTGGTGAGAAATGGCGCCTCCGGGAGGGCTACGTGTCAGAAGGCCAGGAGTTTCTGTCGTTGTCGCCCGGTCGCTGCCCAGTGGTCACTAAGATCGTTGAGTCATCATGGTGAGGCCCGAGCGAGTCCTCGGTGAATGTTGAGGACACCGAAGATGAAAGCTTACAGCCGGAGACCCGTAGCAAAGCACATCGTCTCATGCATAAAATACTGAACATGTTGAAGATGCTCCCAAAATTAAGAATCTCATATAATCTCATTACCAGTCATATAATCTCCAATACCAATCACATCCCACATCCTCATCCTCAAGAGTTTCGACATCGCATCGCTCCTGAGGCAGGCTCTTCCTGGTCTGGAGTGCCTTGGTATGCCTTGGTGTTAGATGCAGCAGCGAAGGTTGCGATCAAACCAGAGATCTTTGGTGCGATCAAACAGACGCTCGTATTTGTGTCGGATCCTTTTGTTTTTCTTTGTTGATCAGTGTAATATTATAATATAATATATATATATATGCGTATATATGTATGATTATGTATGTATGTATCGTACATTATGTCTTATATATATACACATACATAGCCAAGCTCCAATCATTTTTCATGTTGTGTTAGTCTTCGGCACCTGAGGCGGTTCTATGAGACAATGGCTGCAAAGGTGCGGATCGCGGCATATCGTGGCCACGGTTGCCATGAAACGAAGGAACAGGTACCAGACGTTATAAGACATGCAACTGAAACTGAAACTTGATAAAAATAAATAAATAAATAATAAACATAATATTAATAGATATTAATAGTAATAAGAGTAATAATAGTAATAGTAATAATTATAAAGATTAACCAAAGAGTAATGATGAGTCGACTTGGTGTTTCTCACTTGGTTGGAAAGAACTTAAATGAACAGTCGAGAACAATCGAAATTCATCGAAAGCTCGAGGCCCAGATCAAGCCTGGAGCTGCTGGCACATCATCAAGCTGGGTGCTGTCAATGGCGCGAAGCTATCGCAGACTCTCAAAGGAACGGCGCCCGAACGGCGCCCGAACGGGGCCCTGGGGCCCTGGGGCCCTGGGGCATCCTGGTGCCTGGATGGGCCTGGCAGATTGGGCACTCCAACGACCAACGTGGGTATCACGGGTATCCACCAACTTCATCCAACTTCCAACTCCAACATCTCCAGCAACTCCAGCAACCCAATAACTTATATAACTTATATAACTTATATAACTTATATAACTTGAAAATCCGGTAACTCGATGAAAAGGTAAATTGTCCGTCTCCTTCAGGACAAAAGAAGACGTGGCCGCTTGAAGGACTGAATGTTGAATATGCGCTTTGCACATGCAAACTGGCATCTATATATATATACTCAAAACTCCCAAAGGCTCAGGTGCCTTGTTTTCGGACAAAAGATGCCTACAGAAAGTGACATGTCGCCATGCTTCACAGGCTCCCCCTTGCCTTTGTGGCAAATGAGGCTACGAAAAAGCCTAAAAAGGCAACACTGCAGGCTCAAGGCATCTACCCTACGTATTAGGGGCTGTTCGGTCCTTGTAGATCTTTGACAAGACCTGGGAGTTCAGCCCTTTTCCTCTATGTGCATGTTGAAAGGCATTCCAGGGATTTTCTGGCCTCTTTTGGTCCCGTCCTGGAAGTGCCTCATTCGCTACCCTACCTTCAGCAGCTACAGCGCCCATCGCAGCAGGATCGCCCGCTGGAGAGCCCGACTGTGAAGTCATACTCAAAGAGGTAGCTTCAGCCGCGCCGCCCAAGCCCGACTGTGAAGTCATATTCAAGGAGGTGGCTTCAGCCGCGCTGCCTGAGCCCGACGGTGATGTCATACTCAAGGCAATGCTTTCAACCACGCCGCAAGAGCCCGATTGTGGCATCATACTCAAAGAGATAGTGCTTCCGCCACCCTGCAAGCCCGAACGTGGCCTGGTCTCCAACGATGTAGCGCCGGCTGAGCCCGACCGTCGCCTGGTTTGAGTTGATGTAGCTTCGACATCAGCTCCATGCGAGCCCGACTGTCGCCTGGTTCGAAATGATGTAGCTTCGACATCAGCACCATGCGAGCCCGACTGTGGCCGTGAAGTCATGGATGAAGTTGAGCCACCGCGGCCCCTCATAGATCCAGCCTCGCTTTTCATAGTTCTCATCGGTCCACAGTTTCCAGATTCCACATGGGTTCGTCGCCTCAAAGACGCCGATGCATCATCCTCCAGTTCTTCTTCATCAGAACCCTTAGCATCCTTCCACCTTTGTTCCAGTCTAAGACCTTTGCCTCCTTCTGACGCTTGCAATCGTCGCAGACAACATTTCGCCGCCTTGTGAAGCAGTTGTCCAGTGTAGATTGCTCCCATGGCCACAAGAAAGGCTCCAGTCACCCAGATCCAGGTGAAGTCTCCTTCAGGTTCCGGTTCTTCTGCATAAGCTTCCGCTGTAGAAAGCAGCACACTGCCCACCATCATCGCCCGCATGGCAGCTCCATGGTGTGCTCCGCCAGCAGCAGGTCGTTCTTCGTGAGCAGGTCTTCTTGTCCTCCTCAAACCAAGGTCATCAACAAACTGCGTAAAGGCTTGACCTTGAAGAGGTTTTGTGCAACCATCTGCAACGAGCTCCGTCCCCTTGAGGTGCAAGAGCTTCCATCCTCCACCACGGTTGCGGTTTGTTTCATCCAAAGCTTCTTTCAGCACACTGGCTCGGATTCTGAGGTGCCGTGTGCGCCACGATGCTGTAGTGACACCGTGAGACAAATTGATGGCCGCCGCATTGTCACCATAGATGACCTTCTCAAAATCCCACTGTTGCCAGATAGCTGCCAAAAGTGCTTCTGTTGCCCTTCCCACCACCAAAGACTCGCAGTATGCGATGAGTTCCGCTTCTGCAGTTGAGTGCGCCACAAATGGTTGAACTCCACACTGCCATGCTATGGGAACCCCAGCATAGTACACCACCAAGCCTTGGATGCTCTTGTGGTCAGCGCCCGCAGCATATGAGATGTCAGAAAAAACCTCTAACATCTTTTGATGCCGTCTGGCCTTCAGCTGGTCTCGGCGACCCCAATCACCTCCAGGAATCGTTTGTGGATAGTGCATTCCACCAGGATTTCCATGAAGATACTTGAGCAGAACATACCCAATCTCCACCGCCTTCTTGGGGTTCTTTGTTGTCAGCCTGCTCATGGCCGAGACTCCAAAAACCAAGTCTGGCCTTGTTCTCGTCGACAGCCATAGGAGTGCTCCAGTGAGCATCTGGGCAGTGCGCACATCATTTGGGTCAATCTCCCCCGTGAAGTGCTCATCATCCTCCGTGACCTTGAAAGCAGGGTATTGTAGAGATTCTTCAATGCCCCATCTTGTCAGAAGTTCTTGTTCATACATGCTTTGGGACACGTAGAAACCATCTCCAGCCGCACCCATGCTGACCTCAAAGCCACAGTAGCGCAAAGGCTTGTCTGCTGCCCATTCCACCTCCGATAGCGTCCACTTGCTCTGGATCGCCTCCATAGCCAGCTTCACTGTCTTTGGTTCGCCAGCCACCAAGATGTCGTCAACGTAAACTGACATCAAGCCTGCCCAGTTTTCAGCGCCAGTCTCCTGATTGACCTCCACCAAGCGCCACAGGTTTTCATCTTTGGAGTGGACAAAGCGCCCTTCAAAAGCTACACCTCCAATGTCCCGCCTCCAGCGCAACGTGGGCACCACCTCATCTCTGTGTATGCCCCAGTCTCTTGGCGAGGACACCAACCCATAAAGGGCCTTTTCAATGACCCATACGTCCTCCGCATCAGCCAGTCCAAGGTGCTTGAAAATGGTTGGGACCTCCATGGCCGTGATCTTTGTGGTGTCGCGTTTTGGAGCGTTCAAAAACGCTACCCTGATGTCACTGCCAGCAAGACACCATCCCCGCAATGCCGCGGTTCTGATCAAGGCCCTGACTTGGCAGCCATCAGCACCGCCTGCATATCGATCTTCAGTGCCAACATCTTGATAGTTTCCACATACAACGGCACGAGATCTGTACGCACCTGTGTTGGCTTTGCGGGTGTGGACCATTTTGGCCGGGAGCAATTCAATGGGGAGCTGTCTTTCTTGAGCAAGTTGTCGGAGCTGAGATTTCTTCATTTGTTTCACAGCCTGCTTTTGGTTCACCAACTGCTCATATTCAGCTCTCACTGAGGGCTCCCAGTTTTGGATGTCTTCCCAAACCTCTTTGTTGGATATCGTTCTTGTCACCAGGAATTCATTTCCATTTTCCAGAGCTTCCTTTTTTTCTCTGTTGATCATGATCAGCTCCTCTTCAACCTCCGCCTTTTGCACCAGCATCTCTTTCAACACGGGCATGCACCAAGCTTGTTCATCAGCCGTGCCATCAATGTGGACCATCTCATCCATCACCAACATGTGCAAGTTGTGTTGCACCTTTTGTAAGAAGCTTTCATATTCCTGTGAGGCTGTCAGGCATGAGCCACCGCACTGACTATTAGGCGCCTCCTCCTCCTCCCCACCTCCAGATCCGTCCAGAGATGAGTCTGGTGATGGCACTGTCTCCAGAGACCAGCTATCATCGCTGTCTCTCTCCCATGATGGTGCATTGACTCGGCCAAGATGTTCAAAAGGGTCATCCTCCCCCTCGATTGGTGCCCGCATCAATCGATGCAACATAGCAGGCTTTGTTTTGCCTCGCAATCGTCGTGCTGGTTGAAGATCCATGCCAGCAGGGCGAGAAGCCTCATCTCGTTCAGGCAGGTAAATGGCGTTGTCAGCCCTGATTGGTCGCGGAGCAGCTCCTTCATGAGCTTGTTGTTCATCATGTTGCCCAAGAACTGCCGCCTCCGTCGCCTCAAAGTCAGGGGTGATGACATCGGCCGTGAAGAAGTACTTACCCGTGTCAATGGACTGCACAAAGTAGTTGGTTGATGTCAATGTGCTACAGGCATCTGGTCCAAGCACCAAGACTGGCTGTCTGGTGTCGGCCCATTCTTCATGGTTGTCTTGCCACCACTTCCGAAGAGCGTATGCCTGAGTTCCAAACTTCAGCAAGTCCCCAACAGGGTAGCCACAGCCACGCAGTTGAGCTCGTAGGCGACGTTCTCCAACATGCCGTGCCACCAACGGCCATAGGTTGATGTTGAACCTGCCAGCAGAGATCACAGTGCGAATTGCTCGCTTGGTTACGCCAAGTTCTGCTTCGCAGCGCCCGTTGGCTTTGTAATCATCCCCTGCTGTTTTTGTGAGGACAATATCCCTGTTTTGCGCCCATCGTCGCAAAGGAGCTGCAAGAAATTCTCTGGCCCTGTCAGAATGCAACCGCATCACTGGAAGACCAAGTTGTCGCAATCGGCTGTAGATCTTGGCAATGGCCGGCAAGACATGCTGGGAGTTGCGACTTTCGATGGTCTCAACAAAGGTGATGTTTTTTACGGTCACATTCATGGACTCCTCCGCAAGCTTCTGCCAGGCCAGCAAGCAGCCATGTGCCGTCTTCTCGGCCTTTCTGTCCTCTTCTTCACTTTGACCCTCCACTTCAACATTGTCATCCTCTTGCTCTTGCAGTAGATCTTGCCCTTCTTCAGCTCCATCTTCAGCTTCGAGCTCATCCAAACCAGGAAGCGGTTGATCCTGAGGTTCAACACCATCCGGAGAAGCCAGTGGCACACCATCTTTGGTGATGGGGAAAGTGTAGACCCCCACAAGCAAGTACTTGCACTGCTTCTGTTCCTGGTTGATGCCCGGCGTGAACTTGCCGCTCAGGTCCACCGACAAAGTGAACGCTTCCGGATGCTGAACTCGCCGATGTGGGCGTGCACGTGCCTGTGCCCTGACACAGTGCTGGCAATCTCTACGAGAGGGCATATGGTCGTGGAGGTAGTGCGTTTTCCATGACTCGAGAGCTGCAGAGCCCAGGGTCCTGACGGCTGGTTGTTGAGGTAGATCAGGATGCCTGTCAAGCCACTGAACCCGCTGGCTCACGGCCAAGGAAATCGCATTTTTCAACCCAAGGGCCCATTGAGACCATGTTCTTGAAGCTTCACATCTTTGGTCAACTGTCATGGCCCGAAATTGAGCTCCAGCTTCTGCTTCATTGCTGGGGGCTCCACGCACACCATCAAGATGCCGAACTTCTTGCACGTTCGTGGCCAGACATGTAGGCTTTCTTTTTGAGTGCCCCAACGGATGTTGATCAAAATGGTACTGCACCAAGTTGTACTTCTCCGCCAAGGCCTTCCACTCAGCAGTGCGGAAAACTGAAAAATATTCATGCTGTTGCACATCAGCTTCTGACCGATACCGTTTTGGGTCTTCAGGCTGCTCCATGAAAAACTGTGTTGGAGGTTCTGTTTCCTCACGCATCTCCTCAGCGACCATGAGCAAAGACCAAAAACGAAACATCAGAACTGAGTCAGCGATCACCAGTTCCGCATCTGCAGGACTCAGAGTTGGGAGTCCATATGGGTGCTCCTCGGTCCGCAGAACTCCAGGGCCACCATCATTTTGATACCGCAAAGCTGACACTGTCCTGCAAGGGGGACCACCCAAAATTGCCCTGACTCGCCCACTGGCACAAAGTGTGAGCAAGTAGCCAAACACATTCCGATCATGGAGGTTGGCAGGCGTAGAGCATGTGGTATCAATGCAAAGCACCTCCGTGTTGGCATTGGCGCATCTTTGATCCCAGTAGTTGTGATCTGGGCCTGAGAACAAGTGGAGGATCACGTGCTTGGCTTGACGTAATCGTCTGCGCTTGTGCCGGTTCCATGGCAAGTTGGACTCAAAGTTCTCTGTCTTGACCATTTCCAAATGCGGTGCTATTCTCATCATGACTTCATCAGGAAGATGCGGAAAAAGCTGCCGCAGCTTGTAGGTCAAAGCCAGCTCCAAGTCCAAGCGCTGTCGATCCACTTGGGTGTCATCAGCCAGCAAAGATCTTACCATCGCCAGCTTCCGTTGTTGATGCACTTGATACCACTCCAGCCATTCCAAAATTCTCTGGCCATCTGCTAGAGATATCATGGGGCAGCCCTGAACCACTCGCACTTCAAATTCTCTGCCCTCATCATCACGCAACTGACACTGATCTCCAGACCATTGCAAGGTGAAGTCAAGTGCTGTGAGACCGCCCATTGGCACAATTCTTGAGGTCGTTTGTGTTGGATGCCCCAACAGCACTTTGGTGCCCCTTTTGAGGCGAAAGGCTTCCGTCTCACCATTTGCCAGTTGCACCACCGTTCTTTCAGCATTGGTCCATTCATGTAGATCATGTGCAGGACGTAGGGCATGTGTGGCTCCTGAGTCAATTAGCACCCAGTCATTCTCCGCCTGCTCCAGTCCCGCCAGTTGCATGACATTGATCTTGGGCTGAACTCGCAGTGACTTCAGTAGTTGCGTTGCCTCATGTAGCAACTCATCAGCTTTGGTACCTTTGGGATCACCTCCAGTTCCACCATCTCCTGAGCCGACCCCTTCTTCCGGAGATCCATTGACATTTTTGACCTCCGCAGGAAACGCTGATGATGTTGAAGTGGCTGCAGTGCTCACCTTGTCAGCGTTCAAAACTTTTGTCGCTGCTGCTGCGCCTGCTTTGCCGCCCACACAGGAAGAGCTGGAAGAAACCGCCGTAGTTGTAGGAGTTGTCACATCATTGCTGCTCCCCCCACGTCCTTGGCCTGTTCCTCCCCCTGAGCCAAATGGCTCACCTGGCTTTTTGGCTCGGAGCTTACAATCAGTCTTCCTGTGCTCCTTGCTGCCGCAGACAAAGCATCGTGCTCCTTTGTCAGGGAGGCTTTCCCAGTCGTGCTGCCACTTACAGCTCTTGCCTGCCTTGCAGCCTTTGTCAGACATGAAATAGCGACATGGTTTCTCGATCGCTGCACTTGTTGTTGATTTTGGGTCTCCATTGGCTACCTTGATTGGAGACTTCTTGTCTGCATCCAGCTGCTTAAGCTTGAGAGGCGTCACCGTTATCGATGAAGCAGAGCTTTGAAGCAGCACCAAGGTTTCCGCTTCAGCCAACAAACATTGGGAAAACGCCCAAAGATTTCTTTGAGTTGGTTGTTGGTCTAGTTGAAGCTGCATCCTTGATTGGGATAATCTGAAAGCTGCCTGTTGGTCCATGGCCGCGATCTTTTGCAAGGGATCGTCCAAAGCTTTCAGCAAAAGAATCCCATCTGGAAGAACTGCTTGAACTTCTTCAGCTCGACCAAAATGTCGGCGCCAGTTTCTGATGGCTGATGCAACTTCTTGAATCGTTGAGCTCTTCTCCATTGTTGTGAGCTGCTGCAAGAGGATCTGTTTCTCTCCTGCTCCGCCAGGCTGAAAGCGCACCATCAACTTGTACAGGATCGCTGTTGAGCTCAGCGACCGATCAGTGACCAGCTCCTGCTGCTCAGCCAAGGGGATTGCTTTCAGAAGCATTTGCACTCCCCGCTGCTCCGTTCGTTGAAAGCGATGTTCACTAAGGCTTTCAGGCAGTTGTGGACGTATTTGAATGCGTTGCAAAGGAGAACTGGTTTTCCACTGCTCATAGTAGCACTTGGCTTCTCGAAGAGTTGACTCCCACCACCACCCTGCGACTCCGCTGATGTCCTTCATGGATGGGGTGCTCAAATGCAACCAGTCTCCAAACTGCAGCGGCGATGACGTTGCCGGCAGGTCAGGGAGTTCTGTCTTGGTGTTCATAGAACCTCCCTCTGACCACGGACCATAGACCCGGTCCGATCCTTCTCCAATTCCACCTCCCCCCACACCATGCCGAGGAAGATCTGTGAAGCCTCCTGGACCGTTATCATGTAGTCGCTCCAGCGTCGACGTCCCATGCCCATGCAAAGCCCGAGCTTGATGTGGATCTTCTGAACCATGACATTCTTTATAAGAACCCATGCCAGAAGTGCTAGCCCGATCTTGTCGTTGATGTGCACCGCTTCCACCAAGCAAGTCACCAGGAGCTCCTCCGGGGTGCTCAAAGTTCGCAGCGCAAGCCCGATCTTGTCCAAGATGCTCGAAGCCACGCTTGCTAGCCCGAGCTTGTCCAAGATGTTCACCACATCCGCCAAGCGAGTGACCGCCACATTCTTTCTGACTGCTCACCATGCTAGCCCGAGCTTGAAGAAGATGATCAGCTGCGCCAGCACCCGCTTCCGTCGAGTTCGAAAGCCGGACAGGTGGACCCGTTGGTGGATGGAAACCCTTCGTCCAGTATGCACTAGATTTGAGAGAATTCCCCTCAGACAAACGTGCTAGTGAGCCCTGTAGTGCAACTACCTCTTGCTCCAACCAAAAAGCCCTAGCAGTTCGTGGTGTCATCTCCTTTTGGGTTCCCACGTTGGATCGGTTTTCATCACCTTGGGTTTTGATTCTACTTTTTCATACCCTTCCAAAAACTGCTCCATGTTGTCATTCACCATGAAGGATTGAGGAAAAGGAGGAACAACAGGTCGTGCTGGAGGAGGTTGAGGTGCATGACATGGTTCAGCATGAGGAGTCTCGCTACTTGGGGGCGTTCCGTCAGGGACCCTAGTTCCATTCGGAGTGAGCCGGACATCCCGCTTCCCCGACCCAAAGGTACGAGCAGCACTCCTTGGTGTGTGATACCCTCCATGTCGCCGTCCTCCATCATCAGCTTCAGGCGGCACACCCGCACAAGCTGACCCTCCAAGATCAGACCATGACCCTGAAGACCCTTTTCCAGACTGTGACATCATGGCCTTCAGTTTCTCTACCTCTTCCATCAACTGCGAATTCTGAACTCGCAACTGGTTGACAACTTCAACTTCCAACGCTCTTTGCAACCCGTCTACAGAAGGTTTTGAAACATCATCCATGGTCAGCTCCATAGATACCCTTCCCATAGACATGCGACTTCCATCCCTATCATCAGGCATTCTACCCTCTGATTGTTTCACCTTTGCAACCCGATTTTCAGCCCCATCATCACCGCCATTCAAAGTTCTGCTTGGTGGGGTTTCAAAGCAAGCCACCTTTCCAAGGGATTGATTTCCACGGCCCTTACCAGTGCAGCCATCACGGACCGGCAACACCCCAGCCTCTGGCGACTGCTCCATCCTCGGCAGTTCCCTAGGTCTGGCAGCGAGCAGCTGGACCTCCTTCTGATTTCTGTCTGACCAGAAAGGGTTGATTCCAGGAGCCCCATGCAGTTGCGGCGGTTCAGACGAAGCCCTATCCATTGCGAACACAAAAGGGTCAACGCAGGGATGTCTTTGGGCTCATAACCCTCAAAACTCCCAAAGGCTCAGGTGCCTTGTTTTCGGACAAAAGATGCCTACAGAAAGTGACATGTCGCCATGCTTCACAGGTATATATATATATAATTCCGTTTTGATGGCAGCTTAGAAGTAACGATTAGAATCAACTAGACTATGCCAACCTATGGTAACCTATGTATGCTAAAGCAACTTCATTGCCAACCACATTTAAGATCCTTTGTACGTATTCTCTGAGGAGCTGCTTCAGCCTGCTGGACAGGGTGTGCTGCGAAGTACTTCGGGAGGAAACCTGTCGTGCCCGGAGCATTTGTGTGGCAAACCTAGTGAAAACACCTATAGTGAAATGGGATGAGATGGGTATGTCTGAAAATGGGTATATCCCTCTGAATAGCCATTCTGATAGGGACAACGATGATGATAAACCACCAATTTTCGGGGTAGCCTATTGTCAGACAAACCCAAATGAGATGTGGATGCAGCGGAAGAATATCAGCGGCCTTGGATGCTTTGCTCAGGTTGGTCATCCACAGACGATAGCGGCTATGAGGCTGGGACGACCAACCTTGCGGGATTTGTCTGTGACTTTTTTGTTCATCCCCATACACACCACAGAAATCCACCTCGCAAGGCTGGTTACGAAACAGATGCAGATGAGTCCGAGTTGAGTGAATGGGAGAGTGGCAATGTGCGACAAGGGCAAGGAGCTTACGGCGAGTACTGCAAGCTGGTTTGGAACAGTTGGAGTTGAAGTCTATTGTCCATTTCAAATGTGTTAATTTCCATACTAGGGATGATAAACTCCAATTGACTAGGCACAAGAGAAAGTTGGAAGCTTTGGTGCGTGGACCTTGGTTGTTGCAGGATCTGCTGGATTTCTATGTCTGAAAATTGAGTATATCCTCAATGCTGATAGGATGACATGACAAACCAATGGATTAGTACAAAAACCATGTGCTGAGCTGATGGCATCCCGTTCCGAGCGAATTTTGTTGTCCCAGGAACTTGACAAAGCAGATGAGCTTCTCCGCAGAGCGTCCAAATTCACAGAAGAACGAGGAGAAGCTGGGCTTTGACCAAAATCGTTTCTGTAACAAGGTTTTCACAGATGTTTTTACAGTCCCCAAATACCGTTCAACTATGTTCAACTCAGTAACTCCACCTTTTGATCATCAGTTGATCATGTTCCCAAAAACTACCAGGTCACTCTTTCCATGGCAACATCATTTTGGTACCCTAAAAGCCAGGAGAATTTGGCTTTGGGTGAGGCCCGACAGCCACCACCGAAGACCCTACGCGCTTTGGGGACTCGCCCGGTGGGCTTACGCCTGTCGTTGCCCAACGGTTCTGACTCTGCTGCGTCCTCGATGGACGGTCGCAATGGTTGATATATGTTGATATGTTGAAGTTTGTTATGTTTGTTGCATGTTCACTTTGACTCAAAATTCCTCAAGTTGGGTAGGAATGGATTCAGAAACATACCCCTGGTTGTTCCAGAAATCATCTAATTGAGACGACTTCTGGTTTCTGTTGTTCCATGTTGGAACTGGAGATTCTGTGCATTTTTTCTGGCGCGTTTTGAGGTCGCCCATGTGCCTGAGTCCAAGAATGGAACTGTAGCATCCCCAGATCACATCTATGATACTTGCAGAATCCAGAAATCAGCGGGACGATCTGGTCAGATCCAGTGTTCTCCCTATTTTTTCAATCTTTTGTGTGGTGAGCTGAGAAAACACCTGTGCAGACTCAAAACATCCTCATTTGATGATGCATGCATACAAATTCACGTATAGACATATTTAAGAAATGATCAAAAAATATCTCTTGCAGTCTTCCAGGACCTGATTTTTTGGAGCTAAGGATCCACATGTGAGTGGACCCATGCCCGCCTTGGCTCAATCTGAACAAAGCTTTCCGTCTACGTTGCCGTACCCCTCTCAGTGTGGCTTCAATGGTGTTAGGATAGAATATCAATGACCTCTGACGCCAATTTTTATGGGGTGTGTTCAGTGTGTTCATCTCTGACTTGGTGAAGTTTCATGATATGAATTTCCCATGGCTTTCGGATGTCATCAAGGCCTGCTGATTATCAGCTGCCCAGCCAAGCCCGCAGCGTCGTCATGGCTCCAAACGTGAGTTATTACGATGCCACCAGCGTCACGGTGAACAGCACACAGCTGGCGGTACAGTCTTGGATGGTCCTCCCAGCAAGTCTTGGCGACCAATTGAAGTGCGGTAAAGATGCCACCATGCCATGCACCAATGCCCCCATTTGTTTGAATATGATGAATATGTTTGAATCATTTGCTCATACCTCAAGATACATTTTACATCATACTACATGAACATGTTTGAAACATTCGTTCAAACCTCAAGAATCCTCAAGATACATATCACATCATACTACATCATACTACATCAATATTATTCCATCATATTATAATCATGAATAGGTTTACATATATCATCATATATCTAGATATCATCAGTTGAGATGTTTATATATATAATTATATATATATATTATATCTAGGTTTACAGTACATATCACATATCACATATATATATATATGCATAGATATGTAAATCTATATATCATATGAAAATCTCAGCTGATTATCTATATATCGATAGTTTTACAATATATCAAGATAATAGTCCAATATAATTATATATATTAAGATATATCGATAGGTTTCATATGATATGTACTACAATGTACTACAGCCTTTTTCCCACTTGAGGACACCAGCTTCCATGGTAGACGCCAGGCGCCAGAAGCTCGGGAGAGCATCCGGGACGCTCGGGACAATGCTATGGAGGCCAGGACCCAAAGATTATCCCTAAATCAACATACCAAGATGGAATATGGATGAATATATTATGTATTATAAATATATATATATATATGTTATAGATAGATCGATAGACAGACAGACAGGCAGGCAGGCAGACAGGCAGATAGATAGATAAATTGATTAGATAGATTCGACAGATTCGATAGATTCATATAGATTCTATAGATTCGATAGATTAGAAAGATTAGGTAGATTCACAGATTAGAAAGATTAGATAGGTTAGATAGGCTAGACGGATTAGATAGATTAGAAAGATCGGATAGATTAGAAAGATTAGATAGATTAGATAGGCTAGACAGATTAGATTGGATAGCTTAGATAGCTTGGATGGGTTGGATAGGTTGGATAGATTAGATACATTATGTATACATGGTATACATAATATATCTTATAGATATTATTATATATAACACATATTATATATGTTATATATATGATATATATGTATTATATATTATATATATATTATATATTATATATTATAGTATCTATTGTATATTTTGTATATTATACATATATATATATATTTATTATTATACATATATATATATGACATTATATATTTTACATTTTATATATTATTTGTTAAATTGTTTAAATATATATTGCGCATCATTCATTTTTCTAAATATTATATGTACTATATATTCTTTATTTTTTTAAATAGATATATCATATATATATATAAGACTATAATGTATGCTAGATATATGTATATATATATATATGTGTTTTTTCATTTCTATCATGTTTTAAAGAAAATACATGAAAACCACACTGGACTGGGAGATTTTGGACGTATATCATTTTACAGTAAATTATGGTTTCGTTTTGGGTTTGCCGCAATATTTCAGAGGAAGAGTTTTTCCAGTATTTCATTGAGATTTTCCTTGAGGTGGGCTGAAGCGGCTGATCCACTAGCGATTTGTACAAAGATATCTTTTGGCAAGCTGTTGCTACAAAGTTCAAGCAACGTTAACAAAAGTTATGCAAATTCAAAGTTCCATGGTAAGAGATCATTGCCACTCCGCAAGGATGAAATCAAGGTTTTTTTTTGCGGAATGGTATATTTCAAGAGAAGAAAAAACTGAGAACAACATTGAGCAACAGCTACCATTGATTGCCAGTGAAGGAGTTTTAAGAGCGAAATCTGCTTTTAAATCTCAGATTTCAAAGCTTTGAACGATGATTCAGAAAGCAGTCCAATAGAGAAAAAGTGTGAAAAACTTAGCAACCCGATGTTGCGTAAGCCTAGAGGTTGAATGCAGTTGTTCGTCTTAGATTTTGCATGTTTCTTATCCACAACAGCCAATGCAGGAGCTACCACTTGGTTCAAGCCGTTTGCCACAGAGCTTGAAATTGCATGCAACCTCACAGAATGCCATTCCCAAAAAGATACAATCTAAATGTCTCATGGCAAGCTGCTGAGTAGCCCTCAACATCTCAACCAGCCAAACAACATCTCAAAACGAAATCTTCATAGTAGGGGTGCTGCTGCGCGTCGATGGACGATGGGAGACAAAAGCGATGGACTCGGAGGTTTGAGGCGCGCCATAGGAAGCAATCGGTTTGTTGGTTTGGATGGTTTCAAAACGTTTCAATCATATTTGTTTGATTATATTTTGCATTTGTCATTTCAAATTTGTTTATCATCAAATTCATTATCCATTATCCCAATATCCCATATCATTATCAGCAAATTGGTAATAGTTATAATCAATGAATACCATTGTCACACTTGATCATCATCCTATATCAAATCACCCATTATTCCCATTATATGTCCATGATCATTCCCATCAAATATCATTAATGATTAATGTGATATTCACCCAATTTAACCATCCCGAAGTCATCACAAATTTTATGGTTGGTTTGTTCACCACCCCCAACTTATTAGTTGGTGTGTTATTGGTAAATCATCAACTAATCATGATAAACCAAACCATTACCAACTAGTATTGATAAATTACCAGCTATAAATTACCAACTATAAATTACATAAATTACCAACTTATTGATCCATCCAAATATGGGCGTTTCTTAAGTCATGATCCCCAGTTGTCACCATCGGTGAGGCGGAAGTCCCAGCAACTGGAGGAAGCGAACCTTGAGTTGAAGCGCGTGTGGCCCTCGGGCTTTCCAGCGTGAAAAAACTCAGGCTGTCAAAATGGGAGATTCCCAGAACGAAATGCAGGTGTTATATGGCCAAATCATAGGAAAATATCGGAAACCCTGGACGAAATGGTGGTTTTTATGGGAAAATATCATCTACATATATATTAAATGGTGATTGTCGATTGTCATGCTTGAATACCGCAGGATACCCTCAGTTTCGGCATTTTTACAATGAAAAAACAAACCACTGGATTTGGGGATATCTTTCGGGCAAACCCAAGTGGCTTAGGACTTCAAATATTTCAGCCATTGTTTGTTGCAGCTTTGTCCTCTCCCTTGCCAAAGGTTAAGGAGCGTAGAGACCTAGTCTTCACTCTGGCAGAGAGGGGCGGCATCGCACTCAGTCAAAGATACATTCTTCTGTGTTTTCCTTTACAATATGCTTTTGAAATGCTCGGATGATTCTGATGGATAACCTTAGAAGTCAACCTTGGATTTGACACCTTGTGATGGAAGCAGACTGTTTCAGTCCTCAGTCCGCCTTTCTCACAACCATTTGTGATCTTTGCCATTGATTTCCCCCAGGTGGTTTGCTCTTGCGAGGATGGAGAAGAGAGCTAGATCCCGACGGATGGAGACTTAGGGTGAGGTAATCGCCGATGATTACCCCTCGGAGATCCTGTCAGCATCAGAAAAGGGACTTGAGAAAAAAACCGTTTCTCTCCCACTGGAACTACCCTGAGGTTCCATGGACGTGACTGTCAAGGACACGAAGCCCTGCAATGCAATATTGGCAATTTGGACATGGGGAAGTCATGCTCAGTAATTTCATGTAAAATGCATTAAAATGCCAACATTAAGCCCGACTAATTGAAGTTCGCCAACCAACATCTCCTAGTAGTTACTAACAATCGTCAAAACTTGTCCGTGCCTGAGTATAGTTGGTGAAAGACAATGAAAGCTCGACCAATCTCGACCACCCTGCATTACGGAGGAGTTGGATTGGCATTTGCGTCGACTTGGGCTCGGGGCACAACTGACCTGGTTGTGAGACACGGCTTTGCGAATTCTCGATCTGCAATGTTTGACACAGCCAAACACGTGCCAGATTTGCCAGGACTTTTCTGCCAAGACGATTATAGGCAACAAAATGGATGAGATGCTGACCCTAGAGGAACTGCGGAGTGGATCCAGTGGCAAGTTTCAGCCCACTGACTGTCAACGTGGCAGCCTGGCAGGAGCTGTGTCCAACAGATGGGGAGCTCGTAAGTCGCATTCGCGATTGGATAAAGGACGAGTTTGGGAGTCCAGTCAGCGTCTCAGATCCAGCTGAGGCGGGCCTTCAGGGCAAGTTGCCCATGGGACATTGTCGTTTCATGTCGTTTCTTACTCTTACTCTTAGTTCCCAAAATTTGAGATGCTCGGACGAGTCCAGGAGCCGGACTTGACCCATGATCGTTTGACATTTGATGACATGGGATGAGATGAGATGTTATGACATGAGAGAAGCATAGAGAACCATATTTGATCATGTCATAACAATCTGATCATGTTATTTGATGGAAATGTGCAGCATCTGAATCCGCTGCGGAATCCGCTGCGGCACGGCATTTTGCCAAGGCTGCTTTGTGGACAGTCATTGACTCCAAGCAGCTTGGAAATCTGGACAGGGAAGGCAGTCGTGCACAAACTTGGGATGGAGCATTCATGAAAAAAGACAGCTGCTGACATTGCTGACTGAAACATGTTGAAACTGAGTGATTAAACATGATTAAACATGATTAAACTCTGTTGCTTTATGGATTTTATATGATTTTATATGATTTTATGGTGGCAAGCGATGCAGGCTGGATTACCGCATGTATTTCCAACGGATTCCAAGGAACTGTCCAGCACCCAGAAACCGTTGATGACAACGAGACATCAATGTGATCTGAAAATCCAGTCCCGTCCAGGCTCAAGAGCTCTCCTACCTCTTTGATTTCATAGATATCGATGAGAGTGGACAGGTCAACAAAGAGGACATGAAAACCGCCTGCATCGATACTCATGTAGCAGCAATGTAGCAATGTAGCATGCTCCTCGGTTTTGTGACGCGACATGGTGGAACCTGGTGGAAGGAAATCCTCTTCTTGGAAACAGACTGCGAGGCTTGGGACATCTTGGGACATCGGACATGATGACACGATGACACGGTCAGACACACGCACCAGAGACGTCGACAAACTCCAGACATGGCAAGCTTTGTGTGCGAACCCAGAATAGCATTCCGATGTAATTTCATTCCACTCTGCTTGTGACTCTCTGGAAGTCGCCGGCATGCTGCACAGGCCACAAAAGCTCACTATTGAGCGACCCATGACTTTGGCATCTAATTTGGAGGTTCTTTCATTTCAGCCCCTTTGGGTGATTATTCCGATGTAATATCTATAAGTTATGATAAGTTATATTAAGTCACTTACAAATTTGAAAATGACAAATAATTCTTAAAGTGGTTTCCCCATTGTACCCCCTATATCCCCCTATGAATTGGGTTTAGTAGTCCTGGAACATCAGGATCTTCAGGCGCTCGACATGGACATGTCAGGCGAGGGACAAGGCCATCTTCGAGGAGAAGATGAAGTCTCGAGGTCAAGTGCAACGGCAAATGACTCAGACAACGGACTCGGCTGATGTCTTTGAAACTGATGACTCACTGATGACTCACTGATGACTCACTGATGACTGAATGAGTTTATGTATGTTTATTTATGTTTATTTGACATATACATACAATTACATACATATACCTATGTTTGTGATTGTTTGTGTGAGTGTGTCTTCGATGTTTTTCCCCCAGAGTTGTTCCACTTTCTTTGATAAGATGTCTTCCACATTTTCTCTCGCTTTAGCTTCCACAATTCCAGCACCTTGCAGGCTTTGGGCTTCGGTCTACTGGTCTGAATTGTAGCCTGGTCGATTCCAGTCCTGTTTCCAATGCTTGGGTGGCACCAGATGGTGTACAAGATGCATTCGTTATATTTTGTATGATCATATTCATATTCAATTAAAGTCAGTTCAATTATATTCAATAATTGAATCAATATGAATCAATGATATTCAATGATATCTAATGATCTCCAATGATATTCAACGATAATGATATTCACATACGTGCACATCTTTTGTTGATACAACATCCCTATGAGTAGCACAAAAACGACCAAAAACGGCCACAACGGCGATGTGTTGAAACATGTTGAAACCCAGGCACAAGGATCTGTCGCCTTTGCACAGAATGGCACCAAGGCTCATAGCTGTCGTAGCGATTAGCGATGCGCGTGCCGCGTTACACGCACTACGCAAGGCCATGGATGGCCAAGTCCTTTGAAAGCCTTCCACCTTTGGTGATTGTTCGACGTGCGGTGCTGAATTCGACTCCGACATTTTCGAACATGTTGGAATGTCTGGTTGACGCTTAGTCGAGCTTGTTTCCCTCTACCCAGGCCAAAGGCGATTGCGGGAGGCAAGATTCCAAAAGAGCTACCCTGTCCTTTTGAGGGTCCCTAGGTATCCCTTAGGTAATCATTGGCAGGTGTTACAAAGGGATTGAAAGATTAAATGATTGTCGTGGATATTGGAGCCTTTGAAAAGGAGTTTTATGCGGAAGCTAATTTTGCATCACTCACACGGCTCTGTTGGCATTCTTTTTTGCAGAAAGGATACACTCCTTGCATCTAAGAGCTCTAGAGGTAATGTGTTTTTTGATGTTTTTTGTCTATGTGCAGGTCAGAAGTCGCCAGAGAGTAGCAAAGTCAGTTTTCCTGTCATGCCAACATGTTTTTGCATGTTTTACCGCGTTTGGGAGTCGGTCTCTCATCAAGTCATCATTGGAACTTTGACATCTTCGACGCCAGGAAAGGGTTGATCCATAAATTTGGTTCGTGTGTCCCGACCTCAGACACGAAGCAATCGACACGCTTGTGCTTATGATGTCTCTGCTTGAATATATTATATTACTTTTTGTTCAGTGCAATAATATCTTCAAGGTTTCAAGTTTGGATGAGGATGAGGATGAGGATGAGGATGATGCTGCTGGTGGTGATGACAATGACGATGACCAGGACACTTTTGGGAGATAAACATTGCTTTCACATGCTTTCACAAGAAACGACGAAGATGGCCACAGGCTTAAATCATTGAGCGGATTTCAGGCCCGTGCTTGGCGACGGGGCATTGATCCCAATGGTCACTTCTATATCGACAAACTGCCACTTGGCATGATCGAAGATCGCCGAGGATCTTTGCCACCGGCAGAAGTGATACAAATGAACCAAGGGATTATGAATTATGGATGATTATGGAACACAAACACAACAACTCCTGTAACTGCAATAGAAGATATAGAAGACCCAGCGTTTCTGGAGCATGTGTGGGAAGTAATTGGTTCATTTTGACATGATTTCGGTGACTGAGGATTTTGCGACACTTCTGTAGGACTCAGGAATTGGTCCCATCCTCAATCCACTTTGTGACCTCAGAAAAAGCGTCCTCGACTGTCCTTTGTTGGAGATGAAAAATTGATAAAATTTGTCTTTTTGAGGACAAAGAGGTCCACCTACAGTCCTTGTGGACCACTCTGGATACGTGCGCCCGCCATGATTTAATCTCGCATCAGGAGAAACACCTTGGATGAAACTGTTCAATCATATTCAATAAGAATGGCTATAGCTAAACATCAGAAACATTTCACATAGGTCTGTTTGAAAACAGGCTACCCCAAAAAAAACTCATTGTTAATGTGTGTTATTAATATTTATTAATGTTAATCAAGCCCATCATGAGATCCATGATATTCCATGATTTCGTGGCCCCTGATTTTGGTCCAATAATTGGTCCAGGGACAAAGATGGTCGAGTTGGTCTTCAAGACGTTGCGCCCTTGGGTGCCGTGGCACTGGCCTCCTTTAGGCGAGACTGGGCGAGACTGGGGGCCATGGCTTTGAACATGGATAGCTGTTGAACATGTCCAATCATGATAGTGAATGATAGTCAATGATAATCATATATATATATATTAATATATACGTATATATATAATTACATAATTATATAAACATTAACCTGTATATATGTGTATTGTATAATCATATGTCATCATACATTTTTCATTTTTTAATCACGTAAAATCATGTATTATAATCATGTATCATCATCATGCGGAAAATGATGACGAATCATCAAATGTGGTGGATACCCTATTTTCAGAATCCATTTGGCCATTTTTTTGAATGACACCATTTAAATCATCCAATGTTTGAGAGGTTCGTCCCAAATAAATTCCATCAATTGTGTGAACCCAATTCCAATGCTTGAGGGGAAAAATTGGGTAAAGGCATGTCAAAGCATCCAATTGTCTTGGGGATGAAGGGATGAAATCAATCAATTGGGGTGACAAATCGCAAGCAAAATTGAGTCGCTGGGAACAGGGCCTGGTGCCGTCGCTTGCGCGGCTCTTGTCGTGGAGTCCCCATCTCAGCACTCGACATGATTTGGGAAAGCTGCAGATGCGTTTGAACAACAATACATTATATTATATATATACGATTATATATATACGATTATATATATATACGATTATATATATATGTATACATACATATAGTATATCATATGTATATAATATGTGTATATATATATATATATACATATATATATATACATATACAATACAGATATATATATATATATATGTGCGGGCGGCACCTTTGGGGTATATTTCGTTTGTTCCGTGAGAACTCTCATATGTGCAATTTGCATTTCGGTTTATTTACAGGCATGTGCACAACAGCGCCCTGGGAATGTATTAACCATTGTAGATGTACTCGAGGAGGTAAAATACATTGTAAATAGACCTGGTTTCTACTAATAAGTGTTGATTTTGCTGCTGCTAAATTTCTGTCCTGAAATCAAGTAAGATAATCGAAGTGCTCATAACCTTCTTTTCTGCATCTACCTGCCACAGAGAAGTGACGACTAGGTTACCCTACATACTGATTCTCTTGTCGCAGCTTCTGTAACTGCTGTTTCTTCTTGTTCTGTTTGTGTCATGTTTGGTCCGTTTTCCCCAGTCAGGTGAGGGTTGTTAAATTTTATATTAGCCCGCACGCCTTCCTTCCTCCTCCTTCCTCCTCCTTCGTCCGGGGCCGGATCAGAGCGTTCGGCGCCGGACCTCCACCGTGCCACCGCAAGCTCCGGATCAAGTTGTGTTCCCCGCCGGACCGAAGAACCACGAAGAAACTCCGAAGATATACCAGATACATATGCATCATATGCCAGAAAGAATGTCAGATAGAATGCCAGATAAAGTGCCAGAAGAGATGCCAGAAAGAATTTCGGAAAGAATTTCAGAATAGATGTCAGAATAGATGCCAGAAAGAATGCCAGAATTGAATGTCAGAAAATATATGCCATATATATACTTTCAGATGAGGTATCATTAATTATGACAAAATAATGTCACCGTGGGGATCCCTCGAACTAAAGTAATTAATTAATTTGTTTTCCCTTGTTTGGTTCCCTCTTCTTATTCCTCTTCCTCGTTCTTGTCCTGTGTTTTCTTCCATGTTCCTCTTCCTTGTTCATTTGTCATATTCCTTCCTCTTGCATCTCTTTTCCTCTTTTTATTACCGTTCCTTGGTTCTCTTCCTGCTCTTCTTCCTTGTCCTTTTCATGTTTGACTTTGTTCTTTCTCTGACCCTTCCATGCCCTCTTTTTTTTGAGAGCGGGGGACTGTGGGAGCGCGTTTTTTTGTTAGTTTTACAGCAAGTTGTTGGTGCTAATTGTTCATAAACATCAGCGTGCCTAATGTCTCTGCCAAAATGTTCATCCAAATGAAGACGCCACCAACCAAAAACATCCAAAAACTACAAATGGACGATGGGAGGGAGACAATATGAGAGACTGCCACACCCTAGTAAGATCTAGTAAGCTAAACTATGTTTAAACAGTTGCAAATGCAACCCTTAAATCACCCTTGCAAATTATGAGGCATTCATGGAAACATATAGTGTTACTTTGGCAGAAGCGATGTCTTCGTTTCACACTATACCTTTCATTCATAAGCTGCATTTTTTCGTCCAAGGCAATGCATTACTTCTTTCAAGAAGTAGTATCCCTACGGATTGAGGGTTCCCTCAAAACATGCAGCGTTCGTTTCTGTAGAAGTGCAGTCTTCCAAAACATTGTAATATTAGGCATTCAGTATTGCTGTCAAAAGGAGCAATGGTCGATGCACGTTGCAGCAATCCTTGGTCGAACTCGATTACTCTTGAAGGAACATACTGCTTCCAGGTTGCAGCCTGCCTTGAAGACAAGACATATATTCCTTAAATAATAAAGAATATTCTTGAAGAAAACTGTAATGTGTGGAAAGATGCAATACATCCTTCAAAGGTAAGCCTCATTTTCATTTTTCTGCATGATATTTGCTTTTAAAGGAAAAAAATCATTTCTTTATATAAAATAATTGCTTTGAAGACAAGATAATCCCTGAAACAACAAACAATATTCTTGCAGAAATACAACATGCGAACAGGTGCAATATGTGCTCAATGAAGTTAAGCCTCTCCCATTTTTGTTGCATGAGATTGGTTTGTATTTGTAACGTGTTTTTTTTTTTAATGGTGCTTGTATTTTTCGGTTGTTTCACTCATATGGAAGGGGCATGTTTCATACGTTGTAATGACTACCTGTCTCTTTCTAAACATATTATAGGTACACTTCTACTTCATAGTAATATTTTCTTCATATTATTGCATGTTTTTCAATCAAATGGTTCACAGCCTTGTCAAGGAAACTTTTAACATACCGGCACCAACACTTTCTTTAAGGATTACAATGATCATTAAGAATAGGTACTCAAAAGATTCAATTCTGAAATGTTGCTGTCCTTCTTCCATAGATTCCTTTACCTCTTTCAAAAGAACTTTGATAAGCTGTCTCTTTGAACATGACTTTAGATTCCTTTCAAAGAAAATCTACACTCCCTTCTTTAGGGAACTGTGCAAAATAATTCCACTTTATGCACGGAATGATGTGACTTCATGCAAGACATGTCATATTCTTAGAACACATATTGCTGCACATGGCATGTATTGAAGGATTTTGCTTTGAAAACAAACTTTAAAGAACATGCTGAAATTTGTTTGCTGATTCTGTTTTCAAGTCTTGGCTGTGCTGTATTTCCTCTCAGGGTTTCAAGTAACTTTCTGCGAAGGTGCCCAAACCATGAGAAAATCAGCAAAAAAATGCGCACCTGGATGATGTCCATGAGATGCGGCTGAGTAGACATGGACAATGGCCCCTGTCCTTTGGTAATATTAGTAAAAACGTCCATAAAACCAAACAAAAACTAAAGCAAAAAACAACCCTATGACCCTATGTCCCAACCACTCATGGACCTCCATTGCCTTCTTTTGTTTTGTTTTTTGACAAGTTGGGGCAGAAGTTGCAAAAAGCCTGGAGAAAACAAAACACACACACTAGATCACTAGACAAGAATTGATTTTTTAAGTGATCCGATGGGAACTGAATCCCCTCACGTGCAATTAGATTAGAAACGATAAACCAAGAAGTAGTATTCGAATAATATGAATGAATAAACACTGCAGGCACGTCAAAGGGACGTCTCCCTTTGATATCACTGTGACTTCTGGCCGTCTTCGCGGGGACAGGAACCAGAGTCACACCTGTGCCCCCTGCAAGAAGGAAGGAAAAAGAAAAAAGGATAGGTTTTACATCTATTCAGATGGTACACACACACAAAGAAAAACACAAAAGACAAAAAAATCAACGGTGTCCATGAGTGGTTGGGACATAGGGTTAGATTTTGTTGTGTTTAATATAGGCTAAAGTTTCACAAGTTAATTCATGTGTAATTTTTCATTATAATTGAATATTTTGAGGTTTTTGAAACTAAGTCATGTATGCAGAAAGTAGCACTCCCACAGGCCCCTGTTCTGTTTTTGTTGCCTGTCCATTTCCGAGACTGATGTGGCACTCCAGCCGTAACCAAAAAAAACTCCTTCATGTATCTTCATGTCATGATTCATGTCCGGTTCAAGCTGAACAATGTTTATACAATGTCTATAAAACGGCTTCCTTCCTGACCTCCATCTTTTTCTTCCGCCTTTTCACTTTTTGTCCGCTCCTTTTCCTTCGTCCTTTCGCTCTTCCTTTTCATGTTCATCATCTTCTTCTTCTACTCCCTTTGCCTTTGTCCCCTTCATGTCACAATGTTCCTATTTTTGCTGCTCTTCCGTGCCTCTTGAACTTTTGCCTTTCCACTTTTTCGAAGACGTACAAGACCTCCCGCAGTCCCAAAAAAAGATTTTCGTGCACGATACACACTATACATAGTATCAATTCGACCTCGCCCTCTTTTTTTTCTGTCGTTTGACGTCGTTTGTCTTCTTTATTTTGTGTTCCCTCTTCCTTTTCTTTTTTGCTTGGCTCTTCTCATTTATTTGTAGTGTCCTCTTTCCATATTTCTTTCATGCCTGTCCCTGTCCAACATTGGAAAGGCGGAACAATCCCGGGCCCCTTCACGTAGGATACAGGATACGTGCCTTATACTTGAGAGAACATATTTATTTCCTTTCCAGCTTGCATCTTCGTCCTATGCTGTTATGTTTTCTCCACCTTGCACTTGCATCTTTCTTGTCATCTTCCCGTTTCCAACTTTGGCACAGCCCCACCCCCATCCGAAAATGGATTCCATACCGCATGGCTTACACTACGTTTGACAACCTCTTCCCTTTCCGTGTTCATCTTCCGTCTCTTCTTTGTTATTCTCTCCCTCGTTTTTTCTTCCTCTTTGTTTCATCTTCTCTCTTCCCTGTCTTACTCTACTTCCTTGTCGCCTCTCTGCCCTTCCTCGGCCAAGGTGAACGGGCAATGGCACGGCGGCAAAATAGGTACTCCCGCGTGTGATGAAGACTATACACATTCCTCTTGTCTCCTTGTTTTAACCGTTGCAACTTCCTTTTCTTATCTCTTTTCTTTTTCCTTTTGCACTTCTTGTTCCAATTGCCTCCTGCTTGTTTTTTTCCATTTTTCTATTCCCTTTCCGTGTCCTCCTCTCTCTTCCTCTTTGTCCTCGCCCTCTTCCTTTTCCTTGCTCATGCTCCTACTCTTTCGAATGTGTTCTTGGTCCTCGTCTACACCAGAAGGAATTAAAATTACAAAGCGGAAACCTGAAGATGAAAATGGAACACACACACACACAATGTGGAACAGGAAAATGAACATTGGACATGCCAAGGATAAGTAAAATACAAAGGAGCATGACAAGTAAACGCTTGTAAGAATTGTGCAGTGCATGCGGCATATTTGTCAGACCGTTCCAGGGAAAATGAGGAAAAGGACAAGGGCAAGAAAGGAAAGGAAGTAAGAAGTGAAAATGAAAAGGCAAAAGGAATAGGGAAGAGGAATTGAAATCAGAACTGGAAAGAGGGAGTGGAGGAGGGCAAAAAAAAGAAGTGAACTTCATATCACATATGTTTTAGTTTTATTGTTGGCTTTATACGCCAATGCTCCATTTTTTGAGATTCTTCTTTTATCTCAACCAGCCTTGAACTTTCCTTCTCATTGCCATCTGCGTACATCGATTTGCTGGTGTTTGTTGAGTTTGTCCTTCTGCTCTAAACGTATTAAAAGTATTAAAAGTATTAATTCTCCAGGATTTGGGGACTCCAAAGGATACGCAATTTGGAGTCCGTGATTTTTAAAAAGTACTAAAAGTATTAAAAGTCTTCAGAATCTGGAAGATTAATACTTTTAAATATCAAGGACATCAGATTTCTGGAACCTTGGAATCTGGAAACCCTGGAGGATTAATATTTTGAATACGTTTAATACTTTTTATACTTTGAATGCCGTAAAAGTATTAAACGTATTAAACGTTCTAGGGCCCTGGAGGATTAATACGTTTAATACTTTTAATGCCTTTCAAAGTATTAAACGTATTAAAAGTATGAAACAAAATTATCCTCCAGGGTCTGGGGACTCAGGACACGACAAAAAATTATCAGGTCCAGCAGGTCCATAATATGACCTCAAGGTCCCTCATACATGTATGTATATATATATATACATATGTACATATATTTATATATTTATTTATTTATACATGTATGGCTGCAGCTCAAAATGTAAGGTCCCGATCCATACCGTGGACCCACAGGCGATCCATACCCCCGATCCATACCCTTTTGAAGAGATGGAATTCATTTGAGATCATTTGCGTAGCTCCTTCGTTCCATACGTCCGGATCACCGCGTAACGATCCATACCCGTTTTTTGATTTTTTGAGACATAGCCATATTAGATATATATATATACATATAATGGCTAATTGATTGGATTGATTGTATAAGTGCATATTATGATACACGTATTTATATATATATATACATATAATAACTAATTGATTGGATTGATTGTATAAATGCATATACATATGATACACGTATTTATATACATATATATATAATAACTAATTGATTGGATTGATTGTATAAGTGCATATACATATGATACACGTATTTACATATATGTATATATATGTAGTTTTCCCTGGAACGTAATTGGACATGTGGAAAGAGGACTCAGAGTTCACTGGTTGTTTGTGTTGAACCAGCGTGCTCCCGAGATTTGGAACCTTCCATGCTTGGCCCCAGTCTCAGCCAGTCTCAGTGGCATGGAATCCATGGAATCCATAATGCACTGAGGTGGAAGCCCGGGCAATGCCGCAGAAGGATGGTTCGGTGCAACTGATGTCTGACCGAAAGATACTGGTGCGAAAGTTTGCCGACTGCCTCAAGGCTGGGACTTGGATCCCTGACGTTCCCTGTTACCGGCAATCAAAACATATCAAAACACATCATTGTCGGAAATTCATAAGCTGAAACAGGTAGAGACATATAAAACCATGGTGCTTGAATGAAGACTTGGATGAACTTGGTGTATCTTTGCAGCCTTTGCAGGTCTTGGGCTGGCAAGGCGGTGGTGACCAGGTGCAGCAGCAGCATCCAGATGCCATAAGCCTTGCGAGTCATCGCTTCATGCGACAGGCGGAGATGCTGTCAGCCCTGGACTACTACAACGCTGGCTTCATTTCTGAGGCCGTGGCAAATCTTGAGATTTACCCGATAGAGAAGGTTTGACATGTTCAGGCGATGTTAGGCGGTTAGACAGTTCTAGAATGTAAGTCTTCCTCGGTTTTGGATGCACAGCTATGCTCGAGTTTTATTCCTTCTGTTTGGCGGGATTGGCGGGATTGTTAATGTCCAAGAGCCATGGCCCTGCTTCTGCCAACACGGTCCGAGACGATGATATTGGTGTGTGAAGATGTGGAGTATGCAAGAAACCTTTATATGATTTCTTTACAAAATTTGTCCTGGTTCAGACTTTTTTATGGGGGATGGGTTTTGACCAATGATTCAATGGGACCAGGAGAATTAGTGTCTATGTCAGACATGTATGGGTTTGGCAGGCGATTTTTTGGGTTTGCTGTGTGTGAGGTGGGTTCATTCTGTATTTTGTTTTCCACCAATGTTTGGCTGGGCAACTCGTTCCATCCCTGCCCGCAACATAGAAAGAAGTGCTTGCCAATCATTTGCAGAGATTAGCTGCCAGTACGTTGGATGATTTTGGATTGGTAAAACCAGGGTAGAGACCAATGGCAGTACCATCCCCAGATGGTTTCCCCGCCTGAGATTCTGTCGCATCAGGCTGACCTATACTGGCTAGACACTTGGGACCGGCCCAGTGCATCATTTTGCGCATGGCGAGAATTCCCTGAAAAGGGCATTGCAAAATCCGCGACATAGGGGGGGGTCGCTCTTGGTTTGCGTGTCTTATACGTATTTACACTGGTATATGTTTAGTTAGATCTTGTGTATATGATATAATTATCATATCACAATATTATATAATGAATTATAATGATATCATATCATATAATATGATATAATATATTCTATTATATTATATATAGCCTGTATTAATTATATAGCCATAGCACGTTTGCGTCCAGGAGCCACCTCTTTTCCTGACAGCAGAGGCTTCGGAGGAGGCCCGATGTCAGAGCTGGGCGGATTTGCGGCCCATGGTTGGTAGCTAGGACAGACAGACAGTTGGTAGCTAGTATAAGTATAGTGAAGCGATGTCAATTGGGTGTGTTTGAAAACAGGGTATCTCCCCACAACCCCATAAATAGTTATTTTATGTTAAGATGTTTTAAGATATGTTGAATGGGAAAATGATGAGAATTGAATGGATTTGGGGGCACACGATTTTCAGAGAAACCCAACTGGGTGTAACCAATTAACTGAGCGGGATGCTGTGATCTTCCGCAAGGCGTGGAATGAGATCAGAGACAGCTTGCTGGAACGCTTTGGATGGGGACTTAATATGATTTGACTAGACTTGATTACTCTTGATTTATCAGAAGATTTCAAGATGAACATATCAATAGATATCCATTGAAGTCCCGCTGACAGCTGGGAAGAAACTGAGGAACACCCTTGAATGCTTGGCGGCATCTGGACGTTGACGGGCAAAACGAGGTGGATGCTCAGTTGTTTGTAGCGATGCTGCTACATACCAGCTGTCTTGAACGCCTCAGTGTTCAGGTCTCATGGGCCGAATTTGTTGCTGGTTGCAGGCCGCATTTGCCTCTGAATTGCTTTGTGTGATGTAAAATGAACTTAGTTGACTCCGATGCAATAGTCTCACAAGTTGCAAAAGTTGCGCAAGTCACAAGCAAGACTCAGCCTTGTGACAGGCGGATAAGATATAAAGGTGACACTGGGGCAGCCTGGAGATGCTTGTCTATAGAACATGTCAAACATGTCAGAACTGGTTTAGAATGTTTTGAAGAACGTTTTGACTGTCAAAGCAATGGAGTTTGTTACAGTACCAGTCTCTTGGTTTGTGCGAAGTGCTCACAGCATCTCACAACATTTGCACCGAGCGAGCACCCATGAAAATCCTTGAATTTCCACACTGAAACGCCCTTCATGATACTTGCGGCAGTCACTTCTGGACATCTTTACCGTCTTTACCCGTTTTCTGTGTTTTTCTATGTTGTTCTTCATTTCCCTCGTGCTGGCATTGGAAGGTTGAATAGCAAGATGATGTGAACTGTTATAGATGTTTTCCCTCATGTTTGCTGCCGGACATTGCCTGAGACTTGAGGATTCATCGATAATGATGCTTCAGGATACATTAGCATGGAAGAGTTCAGCCCAGAGCACTACAATGTACTGATGTCCTTCAAGGAATGGGCATCCGGCTTGTATGGCTCTGTGGGCAATGCCTTCAAGAACTTTGATAAAGAAGGTGACGGGGCTCTGACATTGAGTATCTTGAGGCGAGCATGTCAGAAGGGAAAATGGAGTGGCGATCCCCAGTTGCTTTTTGATTCCGTCGGACCCAGTGGCCCAGTGAGGGACAACAAACTCAAGCAGATCACGGTGGATGACGTTTCCTTTCTGGATCTCTGGCCAGATCGAGAAGATCGAGATCAGGATGATCAAGGGGTCGAGGGGGTCGAAGCAGAGGCTGACGAGCTCATTGCCGAGGAACCCAAGCAAGGGGCACAGGCAGCGCAGGCGGCGCAGGCGACGGCCGAAGATACCAAGGCGCTGAAGTTGACGCCCACGGTCTTCGAGCGCCTCTATGCTCCGGCTCCGGTGAAGCGTTGTGCATCGGCTCCGACACTGGCTCCAGCCTTAGATTTGGACCTCCAAAGTGGCCGACTGTTACCATGATACTTACGTGATTCTACGCACTGATTCTTGCTGCATATTTCTTCAGGCAGAATCTGGCGAGACACTGTATCTAGCAAGATCTAGCAAGTTTGATTTGGTACCACCATTGCCACCATTGCTGGATGCTAAGAAGAAAGAGGAGGTCCGAAAATCTGAGCAGAAAGCGAAGCAAGTACAGAGGCTGTTTTTTTTACGTTTTTTGTTGCACATACATGCACATACGGTATCACAAGATTTTGCCATTCTGGCATTAAAACGCATGGCAATCATTGCCCATCTATGGCACTATCACGGCCAGGACGTACCACTACAACCACTGTCACACTCAACTCAAAGCTAGACAGCGGCAGCCAAAGACTGCGAAAGGCAAGCTGCCTTGGCTGGCCTTTGCCTCAGAGTTCAAGAGGACATTGATATTTCAAGACAGTGATATTGAGGACATCGAGGACAGTGCCTGGAAACAGTGTATCACAGATCTTGAGGACACTGACATTTCAAGATGTACACAGACAGTCTCTATCTGGATGCCAATCTATATCGTATATAATCATATTATATAATATTATATATATATATATGATATTCATCAATCTCAGCGATAAAATTATGTGCCGTAGCGGAACTAAACACGTGCCCCAGCTGCTTCCAGGAAAAACTCTACAGGATCAGCCACGAGCCAATTCCCGCCACAGATGCGCAAACACGTCATAACCCAGTTCATTGAGTTGGGACAATGCTCTGCAATCTCAGGGACTGGCATAGACCTGGCAACCCAGGCAGAAAAACAGAGATGAAAAATGATGAAACGATGTAATATGTCCAAACAGTTGAAGTAAAAGGCATCAATGTGTTTTGTTTACATTCCATGTCATTCAGGTCCTGAACTTAATCTCGAGAACGCACACCGAAATATATCCGGCTTCTTTCATGGACAAGATATAGATGTTGGAAAAAGTTGTGATGTTTTTTCTGTATGGGGCCGTTGAACCACAAGGTCGGAGGTCAATATGGCTGGAAAACGGCCAGTTGGGGTAGCTGCACATGTGTCCAGTGTGGGCAGCAGTGCTTTTTTTTTTGCAATGGTTCAGTCAGGAAAATGTGGGAACCTCAGTTTCACAGACATCATGCTGGCAAATGCCAGTGCAAATGCGTAGAAAAGATCGTTCGAAAACAGGAGCACCGTCAAAGATCTCCCTTTTGCGCTTGATTTTGAACGGCGGATGGGAATCTACAATCTACAGTTCACAATGTTGGACGCCTCTTTCAAATGCAACATTGTGTTCATTCGAGTTAGCGATCCAATCTTTTGCTCGCCATTGCTTTCAAATTCATCATCAGCAGCCAAAGCATTACTTGATCAATCTTGATCATACTTCTCAGTTGGGTTGCAAGTGACATGTTTATGGTAACGTCTCTCATCACACCTAAAGAAATCATAGGCCCAGCCCCACTTTCAATCCTGCAGAGACCAGTAAATGAGCGATGCTTCGTCAAGCCCACAAGGCACTCCCAAAGGTTAATTCCACTACTACAGCAATGATTCAAGCTGCCAAGAATTGTCATCAACGTGTTCAGAATTTGTTTTTTGTTTTTCCCCATCATGTCAGAGGCAAAGGCTATGAGCTTCTATAGTTTCGGAACATGTTGTAAGGCAGCTTCAAATGTTATGAGGTTCAAAGTTCAGGATTCCCAGAGACACACAAGAGGCCCGCCACAAGGTTTGAGACGGCAAACATTGATTTCGGTTTCTATGCGATCATGTTTAGTTTTTGTCGGGCATAATTCATATTTGTGGGACAGTATTCTATACTTTTTTTCATACTTCTCCCTGATCATAATTTGTCGAAAAATAGAGACGAAGAACGTGTTTCCACGGGTCATCTGTTGATTGTTCAATTGTCACTGGCGAATCCTCGGCCGGAATGGAAACTTCCTGACCTTGAGGTCTCAGGCTTGGTCCTTAGTTTACCAAGCACAGAACATCGTTTTGGCATATGCATGGTTTCCCTCATGACTGGACACCCGTGATGCACCTGCAGAACATTGCATAATGGCACCTGCAGAAAAGTTGCTTCAGCGCCCTGGTCCTTCAGAATTACAGATGGATGGAAAAACCCTTTAGGACCCAGTGTGGTTACAGAAAAAAGGAAGCACGCTTCCATTGAGCTAAGTTGTCTGAAAAAAAGTGATGAAAAGTGCACGAAGGTGCAGAAGGCAAATGTTGAGGACTGCTCTGGTCGTGAAATTCGGCAACAGTTTGTACAGCTAAGTTCAGCTTGTGCATTCCAGGTGGGTTGCTCCATTGGTGGAGAGCTTAGGAGGCAACTGCCACAGCAAATGAGCGATGCTTCGTCAAGCCCACAAGGCGCGCTCCCAAAGGTTAATTCCACTACTACTGCAGTGATTCAAGCTGTCAAAAATCGTCATCAACGTGTTCAGATTTTGCTTTTTGCTATCATGCCAGAGTCAAAGGCTACTGTACGAGATAGTTCATTCACATTCGACATATTTCGACATTTGCGCGGCATTGCAACCATTCTAATCCTACCAGAGCTTCAATTCCCAGAGTAAGGGAGTTCACGCAGGGATTTGCCACTTCATCACTGCTCAGGCAAGGTGTGATCAGTGTGGGTCTCCATGTATGACGGAAAAAAATCCGTCACTTTTCAAAGAGGAAAAAGAGAGCAGGTCGTGGCACGTGAGAAAGCTGGAACTACAGTTGTCCAGGACCAAGTGGGCCACAGGGTAGTACTTGAGAGCCTGGGATGCTGGGAAAGCGTTAACATTGAGTATACATTGAGTCAACATGGACATCGGGATGTGTCTGAAAATGGGAAGCATGCCCAGAAGGAATCACCATTTTAGATAGCTTAGTGGAAAACCTGTTTTCAGGCAAACCCAAACTATCCAAACTTCAGAGGTTCTTCCATGTTCGGAGATGCTTCAGGTGCCTTACTGATGATATCGTCGAATTTCCTCCCTTTGGCTTCTACAACGTCCTGATCAATCCCGCGAATGAGGCAGCGATGTGCATTCTGTTCATTCCATGTCGACAATGCACATCTGGGTGTGTCTGCAAATAGGGTATACGCCCAACTGTTAATTTGAATGGGGAAGCTGATAGTCAACTATTGGATCTTGTGGTACCCTATTTTCAGACAAACACACATGTGCTGTGCTGTTTGAGTTAGATATGTTAGATAGTCAGAAGCTCCACCGAAAGCGTCCCACGAAAACATCCTGACAGCCAAGGCCTTGGTTGGCACCAAGCTTCCTTACTTCCCGATGCAAGTTGAACCCCCACCAGAGCTACGCAATTCAAGGTGCTGGAGAGACCGAGCACAGTTGTCACATCCGACTCCTGTGAAGCCTGTGAAGTGCAGCGTTTGTAAGTTGCCTTGACTTCAGGTGGTGTGGAATGGAAGCTGGATCATCTATGTTCTATCCCATGCAGGCTCACTGCAGAACAATGTCACACGTGACTTGTTTCTGAATTTTCTGATGGATTCTGATGGTTTTGATTTGTAGAAAGATAAACAATTAGATCATTTAGCACATATTCAGAAACATTGTAGTTGTAATATTCTGATATATTCTGAAGAACTGCTTGCCAGGTTGTGGATGGTCGAGTCCATCGATTGGGTGGATCTTCTTTGAGAGAGGCCCCCGGGAGTTAATTCCCGCCTGCGCTGCAGCGCTGCTTTGGATTCAGTTTGATTAGGCCTGCGAGAGACTTCCAGACCGCTCTCCTGGGGTGAAGTGTCCTACAGGCCCTTGCTGAAGCGTTGATATGCCGGTGTTTGTTCATCACCTGAACTATCCTGAACCCATGGTTTTGTAGCTTTGCTGCTTGTCTGTTTGCAAGGGTTTTATTGATCCTTGCACTCACTCATATAACTGCTACTCGTATGCGACTATGCACTGAAGCGTTTCCCAGTTGTCATGGATAGCTGCAGCGTAGAGTCCAATGCGGACGCGTTTCACTACCAGCTGTGCACCGTGAATGGACTTTTACAGGAGAAGCTGTGGTGACAGAAGCGCGCTCATGTAGCCCCAGTCCATTCTGCCGCTGATTTTCGAAGCAGCCACAAGCAGATTCTATTTTCAAGACACGATTTCTGCTCGGAGTTGCCTTAAGGATCCTTAAAGTGGTTGTGATCTTGTGCATTGTGCATGCTACTGGATGTTGCAGAACTCTGAGGCAACCGCGGGCCTAAGAATGTATTTTGAGCATATTGTTCATGCTGTCCCGTATCAGCCTAAGCAGACCAGGGTGAGGGGGAACAGAGATAACAGAGCCTACAGGCCTCCACATACGAAAGGTAGGATTTGACTTGAGGAAGGGGCGATCAATAAACGGTGAGTCAGAAAACAAGCGGGGATGGGGATGGTGTTTTAAAAAGAATGCGGGTTGAAATTGACAAATACGAATGAATGTCCGGAAGATGGAGGCAGCACTGTAGGGTGCTCTGGGAGGGTGATCAAAGAATGTATCTATGATTCTAAAGATCCGGTTTGTTGTTGCATACTGTGATTGCCGATGGCAGAACATGCTCTTGGTATCTCTTGGTACTGGTATGAATCTATAATTCATATTACTGTAAATAATTAACTATAATCTATTATAGGTGTAGCACTGTGTAGCAGGTGATGCAGGTGCTTTTCCTTTGTTGATCTCTTTCCATCCCCTGCGCTGTAACGTACCAAAAACAGTGCGCTGCATCAGCCACGCTTGGATCCTCCAAGGCCAATGTATACTTCACCGACTTGGGAAAGATGTTTGTCACTCTGCTGGCAGGCCCCTGGTGAAGTCACCATCGCTGCACTCAGTGGGTTCAACACATGGCAGGCTGCTTTGGAAAAGGCCTGGAGTTGTGGAAGCGCGCCAACGGTCACCAGCCCATTGCTTGGGGCTGGTGCCCGCGGCGCACCTGTAGAGGAGGCCGCGACGATTAGAAGATGGTGACATTTTTCACACGACAACGATGATCATGAGATATCATGAGAAGCTAGAAATTCTTGGTGAGTTGCTTGTTGTTGCTTGTTTGTATTGGTTTCAGTTGGAAATTGCGCTTTGATATTATGAGAGCCATGCCAGGCAGCTCGAGTTGGGGCGAAAGCAATTGCAACCTGGGCTCAAGCTGCAGAAGGACTCAGTTGTTTGTTGGGATTCGATTTGAGATCCTCGCTGCAGATGTTGTTTGTTGCGAGACTATGAGAAGCCAGCATGGTGACTTGCCATGACCGAAAATTCCGAGATGCGCATGTCAGGAATTCTTTGCTTGGCGAGAGTCTTACATTTGTACTGGACAAAGGGACTGTTGCATCAAAGTTTGTATGCGGAATGAATGGATACAATGTTTAGCACGGTTATGATGTGCTTCAACAGAGTGTTTTCCATGGTCCAACGGATGAAATTGGAAATGGCAGACATGCTTTCATCAGCTGAAAAAGCTGTAGGGGTATCGTTATAGGCAAAGCAGATGAAGCACCAGGTATCAGAAACAATCAGAAAACATCTGATACAGTAAATCCATCTATAATTCATCTCTATATATATACATATATATAGATACATATATATATATATACATATATATATATACATATATATATACATATATATATATACATATACACAACTCCCATGAGACATACATCAAAACTTGTCGTTAAATAACGATGAACCATGGCAACCATGGAATAAATCCAATCTGGACACCTCTAATGTTCAATCATTCAGGACAGCCTGGCCCTGCTTTGGGTAGGAGTCTGTACTAGAAATTCTGCTTGCTTGTTTGCAGCAGGTTCTATTGAGAGACAAGTTCAAGAAATGGAATCCATGACTGTGCTTAACAACCTGATTCCTGATGCGGAGGTTCAGTATATCCCAAAGAATGCCAAGACATACCGGTAGTACCGCACAAGGCGGTGGCGGAAGTTTCAAAGATAGGATGCTATAGGAGAGGTGAGTTGCTGAGATGCATGGATGGCAGGGCAAATCCACTGATGGACCGAAAGGTAGTTGGAGTTGTGTTTTTTGGAGTGGTTGCAATGGTTGCAGTGGTCACCTCACCCACAACTGCTGGATGTAGTGTGGTGTAGTGCAGTTGTAGTTGTAGTTGTGGTTGTAGCGTAGTGGAGTTGTAGTTGTAGCGCAGTGGAATTCGTGTAGTGTAGTTGCAGTTGTAGTTGTGATGTGGTGTAATTAGTGCAATGTAGTGTAGTGTACTGTAGTGTAGCTGTAGTTGCAGCTATAGTAGCAGTAGTAGCAGCTACTGTAGTCGTAGCTGTAGCTGCAGTTGTAGTGCAATTAGTGTAGTGTAGTGCAATGAGTGTAGCGTACTGTAGTGTAATTAGTCTAGCGCAATGTAGCGCAATGTGTTTGTAGTTGTAGCTGTTGTTGTAGTGTAGTGTAAAGTAATTAGTGTAGTGCAGTGTCATGTAGTGCAGTGTAGTGTAGCTGTAGTGTAGTGTTGTGTTGTGTAGTGTAGTTTAATTAGTGTAGTGCAATGTAACAATGTAGTGTTGTCATGTAGTGCAGTGTAGTTGTAGTGTAGTGTCGTGTGGTGTGGTGTGGTGTGGTGTAGTGTAGTTGTGCTGTTATTGTTGTTGTTGTTGTTGTAGCAGTAGCAGTAGCAGTAGCAGTAGCAGTAGCAGTAGCAGTAGTAGTAGTAGTAGTAGTAGCTGTTGCTGTTGCGGTTGTGGTGATAAGTGTGGTGTGATGTTGTGTAGCGCGTTTGTAGTTGTAGCTGTAGTAGTAGTGTAGTGGTAGTTGCAGTTGTAGTTGTCTACCTATCTATCAATCAATCTATCTCTATCTGTCTATCTATCTATCTATCTATCTCCATCTCCATCTCCATCTCCATCTCTATCTCTATCTCTATCTTATCTCTATCTATCTGTCTATCGCTATCTATCTATCTACCTACCTACCTATCTATCTCTATCTATCTATCTATCTATCTGTCTATCTGCAAGCTTGAAAACGCAGCTATTCTGCGAGACATCCTTAATTTTTGAACTTGACAACATCACAAAACGCAGCTATTCTGCGAGACATCCTTCAAATTTTGAACTTGACAACGTCAAAAACGCAGCAATTCTGCGAGACATCCTCGACTTTTGAACTTAACAACGTCAAAAACGATGCGATGCTGCCAGGCTTCCTTCAATTTTCGAAGTCGACGACATGAAAAACAACGGAATTCTGCTAGACCTCCTTCAAAAATGAAAAGTTGAGTACAGGCAGAGCTGACGACCTCGGACCAATGCAATTGCGATTTTTCCAGTCCATGTGTCTAAAGTATTGCGCCTGCCACGAAAAAGTGAAGCCAGGTCATTCGAAGTGCTCCACCCGTCATGCAAAATCATCTTAGCAAACCTGAAGATCTGATGCTCCAAAATGCAGCCCCGCTGAGGAAATCAGCGCTCTGACCTCCGAACAGCTCTGATGAACATGTCTCTTGTACTGCGCCTGCCACACGAAAGACATCTTGTCAGATCCTCTGCATATGTCCCAAGCCTGCCATCGTTTTTGAAACTGCTACAAAACCCTCACGTTTTGCTCACTTTTAGCAGGGTGCAGAATCCCTTCCAAAAGTGGCACGAACATGTGGTGGCTTTAGCATTTTCACTTCGAAATGTGCTTCGCGCGACAGCGCCGTGCACTTTTTCAACATCTCAATTCCCAAAAGCGCTCTGGACCTGAGGAGTTTGAACATTTTGACTTGGAAACGTGCTTTTCGCCACAACACCATGCACTTGTTCATCACCTCAACTTCAAAAAGTGCTCCAGACCTGAGGTGTTTTGTACATTTTGACTTGGAAATGTGCTTCGCGCCGCAACGCCGTGCACTTTTTCATCATCTCAGCTTCAAAGAGTGCTCCGAGAATGCTGTGCTTTCTACATTTCGACTTGGAAATGCGCTTCGCGCCACAACGCCGTACACTTTTCATCATCTCAACTTCAAAAAGTGCTCCGAGAATGTTGTGCTTTGTACATTTTGATTTCGAAATATGCTTGAGGCCACAACGGCGTGCATTTTTTCAACGTCGCAACTCCCAAGAGTGCTCCAAGCATGAGGTGTTTTTAGCATTTTGACTTCGAAATTCGCTTCGTGCCACAACGTCGTGCAATTTTTCATTTCTCATCAGGCCAGATGGCTCCGCACCCGCCGCTTTAGCGAGCCTACTTTTCGACCCTCCGGTGCCACAAAACATTGGAAAAACAGAGTTCCGCGACTTTTCTACCTTTTCGTGCACCTGCATCTTCTTTCTTCTGACTTTCTCTTCTCTGATCTTCTTTCTTCTTTTGTTCTCTGCGCCTCTGCTTTTCCATCTTGCTTTTCCATCTGTCCATATTGTCGGAAGTTTGACGTCTAACTTCCTTCGATCATATTGTGTTTTTTGCGCTCTCTTACAGCTTTTGAAACTACTAGAAGAGGTTTGGTTTCCTTAGGTCCCACTCTTTCCCTGGCAAAAGAGAAATTCCAAGAGTCAGTCCGCGTGCAAACAAAATTGTAAATGCCAATTGGCACAGAAACTCGTGAACAAAGTCACGGCTGTTGCAAAACATGTCGCCTTTTCCATGCCCCCAAGGCCCCAAGGCACATCCATGTCACCCAGGCTTTCTGCGATGAAGCTGTTGCAACAGCAGTAGAGGTCGAGGCGCAGACAGAACCA
>CAMXCT020006223.1:685000-702500 GCA_947184155.2 Cladocopium goreaui
AGTGGCTCAGATTTGTGACAGGAGCAGGTCAGCGAGCTTGACCGCTTGAAACAGGGCCTGGACAAGATCGAAGACCGGCAGAGAAGGTCTCCACTGTGCATCTTTTCAAACATGTTGGTGTGTTGAGTTATAGATACTTAATCATTAGTGATCATTATTCATCAATATTCATCATTATTGATCATTGTTATACTGTATGTATGATATCTCAGGACTCAGCATATTACAAATATTTGTATGTAGTTTGCAAAAGGTAGCAGTACATCACATCATGAAGGAGTGATGATTGGTTGGGCTCTTCATGGGATGCCTCTGGTTTTCCGATGTGATGATTCTCTTCCCATTCAGATCAGCTTCAAGCGGTACGAATATTTATGCCGACAAGGGAAACACGGGGAAACACAACAGAGGATACTGTAAAATAGGATGAAACTAAAACCAAAAACAGGAGCAGACGTGTCTTCGTCAGTGGCTAGACTGTGCACACAAAGCAAGCGGTTTCCAATGGTTTCCATGATTGATCACAACTGACTAATCTCGCAACCAATAGCGTGATGTCAAAGAGCAAAGCATCACTGAAATTCTACGAAATGTACTTTGGCCACAAACAGTCTCAGAGGATGATGTGATCTTCTCACAGTTCTCACATGATCTCACATGTGGGGATGGGTCAAAACCTATTAGTATCAATTTTAATGGGATGAACATCCATTTAATTTACCAGCTGTTTTGTGGTTCACTAGGTACCAGGGTTATGACTCATAGCCATGTATCTACTTGACCATAGTCAAGGTGTTGGGACGGGGAGCTTCGCTCCGCCAGGGCGATTCCTCCAATCGAAGCACTTCTGGCCAGCACCATGGACACCTGGCCAGAAGATACAGAGGACGAACTTTTGGCAGCGAACATCCGCAAAGGAGAGCAGGCGCAAGCTCTGACAAAGACGGAGAATGATGGAAATTGATGGAAATGCACTGCCGATGATCAGAGAGTTGTTGTCCAGCTTTGTCGTTCTGTGAGCAGGTGTGTAAACGGTTGCGCCGGCACCAGTCCAAGTGATGCGCTTGTACACTATTGTTTTTGCTCACTATGAGCGTGTGAAGGGTGATATTTTCAGAGATGTTTCGAAACGCATGGCCTGTCCTTACAGCCTTAATTTGATCATGGATCTGCAAAGAAATTATCGACAACTGCTTGGGTTAGACATGAGTCGGGCGAGCGAGAAAAGGAAGGTGCGTTGAAGCGTTGTCAATCGTTGTTATCACAGGTAGGCGCTGGGCGGTTCCCTTGTTTTGGGCCGTCACATGACACAAAGATTGAATCTTCAATGGTTCTTGCTTGAAAACTACATTTTACTGTAGTGTGCGAATGGTTCTTCCACCATTTAAGTCAAGATAGTCAAGAGCGGGCCACCACAACTTGATCACTGTTGTAAAACCGCGTCAAATCCAGAGACCATAGGCATTCAATCGTAGACAACTTGGTCGACATTGTTTGACCCAATGATGACAATGGGCGATTTGGTAGTACCGTGGCCAGAAGCCATGGGCACCCTCGCTGGAGACAATGAGGTGCCTCATTTCTTAGTGAAACGATAGCTACACAAATAGCTTTAGGATGCTATAGGCATCGATAGGCTATAGGCTGCTTTATTGACAACCACTGAGACTTAGCAGTGACCTTTCCATTCAGCATGGTGTCGCAGGCCAAACATCCTGGGAATTCTTGCGATTGTGGCCGTGACGGAAGCTGCATCAAAGCATGGCTTTAAGGCCCTGCTGCATCCCTTGCATCCCTTGCATCCCTTGCATCCCTTTGCAGCGTTGCACACCATGATCCCATGCGCTGTCGATGGGCACTGCTTCAGGTTCCGCCATTCCTGAACTGCGAGGGTCCGACTTTCCATCCCATTTGGTCAGCAGTTGACTCAAATATCGGCCTGACTCAGCATCGATCAGCCGGCTATCCAGCGATCTGCAATACTCTGCAATCAAATTGGATCAGATTCAGATGGGGTAAAATGTGCTCATTTCATCTCATTTTTTTCCATGTGCTGAGGTGTTTCGAGAGTCAGCCATTGCAAATGCGCAGGCAGGGTATCCAAGGAATGAAAGCCTTCGAGAGATGGCCGTGGACTTGATCACCACTTTTGAGCCAAGTCTGAAGCCCAGGGCAATGGCTGGATGCAGAAGCTGAAGTCATGCTGAATTCTGCGGTTCGAGGATCATCATGGTAGATCATGGTCATAGGCTGCAAAGTGACATTTAAGATGAAGATATGATGAAAATTGATGAAAATTGTACAAGATCGTACAAGATTGTACAAGATGTTGCATTCAGAACGCTTGAGGCATGCTTCTTGGTGCAAGAGCTTGGGTTGTGCAGCTTCGAAGTGCGGCCACTGGAGATATTTACCATCTGAGGAGGCAAACTCAGTTGGGGACAGCGGATGATGTGGCGTTTACTTTGGCCTCAACCAACATTGGTAGGATTCTCAGTCAAATGATGTCGTCACCGCAAGTCATTTCATGATCATGTTAGATTTCAAAATATGTCAACCAAGTTCAACACTTCGGCAGCGCTTTGTTGAGTTGTCCGCCGTCCAAGGCTTGCAAGAAAATTTAGGACGGCAAACTTCCACCCAGGCAGGGCAGCATAGGGCAGCATAGGGCAGAACTGCAGTTGGAGCTGGACATTTGCCGCAGGCTGAAACTGATCCTGCTGGATTTTGCCTTTATGGCTATGTACAAGCCTTGTTCATTGAGTTCAGACACACCATTCCGCTTCAGGAGGAAGGAGCTTGATTTCTGGCTTGATTTCTTGCATTTAAGTACTCGTAAGTATTACTTCTAACATCTTCTAACACAGAATTTGGAAAAGACAAGAGCGACGGATCAGGGAGTAAATACACTTGATACGAACTATCCATAACTATCCTATCAACAAATATCACTCAACTTGTATCATCTTACATCAAGTGATGATAACTAATGTATTTGGATTGTTCTGGATGATTTGGCACCAGAATTCCTAGGTCCACTATGGTCCGCTATGGTCCACGAGTCTGTGACTCCAGGATCGGAGCTGCCCAGCAATGATCCCCGTCTCGCCGCCTGCCATGACCGCCGTCCACTCCTTGATGTAGTCGGGAACCCAGGCACAGGATGGAGCAGCCATTGCCCACACAATCTTACAGTCAACATATATATATATATCTACACACGTATATATTACATATACATATACATATACATATATATATATATACATATATATATATACATATATATATATATGTATGTATATGTATATGTAATATATATATATATACGTGTGTAATATATTAAGGGGCTGCCGCCCCTGCCGCCGACCCCGGAAGAATGGTCAAGTAAGCAAACCAAATGGGCATAGATATTCTTCGGTGCTTCGCACTTTCACGCTTTCTTCTTTTTCATATGTAGATTTTTATGAAATATATTTGATATGTTTGAATTAAAAATATGCGACATCTTGTACTGCTTCTGCAATCTACCAAATCGCACCAAAAAACTCCCTAACGTCCCTTCTGAAATCCTAGAGAACCAGCTCTTCAACTAGCTCTTCAGCTTACAGCTTCTGAGCCGCCAAAACGCCGGACCCGCCAGCCTGAAACACCATGACAGTGAAGGACGAAGAAGCCACCAAATCGCATCAAAAAACTCCCTAACGTCCCTTCTGAAATCCTAGAGAACTAGCTCTTTAACTAGCTCTTCAACTTACAGCTTCTGAGCCGCCAAAACGCCGGACCCACCAGCCTGAAACACCATGGCAGTGAAGGACGAAGAAGCCACCAAATCGCACCAAAAAACTCCCTAACATCCCTTCTGAAATCCTAGAGAACTAGCTCTTCAACTAGCTCTTCAACTTACACCTTCTGAGCCGCCAAAACACTGAGCTCCCTGACGTGCCTGTCTTCTGAGCCGCCAAAACGCCGGACCCGCCAGCCTGAAACACCATAGCAGTGAAGGACGAAGAAGTCACCAAATCGCACCAAAAAACTCCCTAACGTCCCTTCTGAAATCCTAGAGAACTAGCTCTTCAACTAGCTCTTCAACTTACAGCTTCTGACCCGCTAAAACGCCGGACCCGGCAACCTGAAACACCATGGCAGTGGAGGACGAAGAAGCCACCAAATCGCACCAAAAAAACTCCCTAACGTCCCTTCTGAAATCCTAGAGACCTAGCGCTTCAACTACCTCTTCGTCTTCAACTTACAGCTTCTGAGCCGCCAAAACGTCGGACCCACCAGCCTGAAACACCATGGCAGTGAAGGACGAAGAAGTCACCAAATCGCACCAAAAAACTCCCTAACGTCCCTTCTGAAATCCTAGAGCTCTTCAACTAGCTCTTCAACTTACAGCTTCTGAGCCGCCAAAACGCCGGACCCGCCAGCCTGAAACACCATGGCAGTGAAGGACGAAGAAGCCACCAAATCGCACCAAAAAACTCCCTAACGTCCCTTCTGAAATCCTAGAGAACTAGCTCTTCAACTAGCTCTCTTCAACTTACAGCTTCTGAGCCGCCAAAACGCCGGACCCGCCAGCCTGAAACACCATGGCAGTGAAGGACGAAGAAGCCACCAAATCGCACCAAAAGACTCCCTAACGTCCCTTCTGAAATCCTAGCGAACTAGCTCTTCAACTAGCTCTTCAACTTACAGCTTCTGAGCCGCCAAAACGCCGGACCCGCCAGCCTGAAACACCATGGCAGTGAAGGACGAAGAAGCCACCAAATCGCACCAAAAAATTCCCTAACGTCCCTTCTGAAATCCTAGCGAACTAGCTCTTCAACTAGCTCTTCAACTTACAGATTCTGAGCCGCCAAAACGCCGGACCCGCCAGCCTGAAACACCATGGCAGTGAAGGACGAAGAAGTCACCAAATCGCACCAAAAAATTCCCTAACGTCCCTTCTGAAATCCTAGAGAACTAGCTCTTCAACTAGCTCTTCAATTTACAGCATGGCAGTGAAGGACGAAGAAGCCACCAAGTCGTAGTAGTAGTCGTAGTAGTAGTCGTCGTCGTAGTAGTATCAGTAATAGCAGTGCAGTACCTCTTTTTCCCTTACGCGCTCCCCCTTGCGTCGGCCGGGGTCGGCGGATATATATATATATATATCATTATTATTATTATTGCTATATTATTATACTGCTAATATACTTATATAGCCCATAATCCGATACCTCGACCCAGGCAGAGCAGCTGCTCGGCGGTGAGACCTGCGAAACGGATTTCCTGGAGAGCTCAGAGTGGCCTCTGAAGACATTTGACCTCCATCTCAGCGAATGTCTCAGTGATCTCAGTGGATATCTTGATACAGCTAATAGATCAGTTCGGTAGAATCCGGTAGAATGTCTTAAATCTTGAGAGCTGGTTGGAGATGTTGGATCATGTTGGATAACTGCAATCAGTTTGATTCAATTTGGACATATCTGGACATATTATTTTATTTATTTTATTTATATATATATATAGTCTCATACCCACACTGCAAGATACCAGCTGCTGACTCCTCCTGAAGTGAATTGAACTAGTCATCCGAACCCATTAGGCACTGGAAAATCTTTGTCTCACTGCAATGTGCCAGGTCTGCATTCGACCCTTTCTTTGCACTCATCCTCCGACTGTCACGTTTTGTTCGATATGAATGAATTCGTTTCAAGACCGCACGAGGCCTGGTCCTTATTGTTTGAGTCGATAGTCAATAAACCTGGCTGGTTTCTCCCCATTTCGTCCAAGAGTTCTTTGATCCCACGGTTTTCTGCCTTCAATCCTCCAACAGCCAGGGCAGCTGGCTACCAAAGCCACAATTGGGTTTCAAGCCACAAAAACCACTCCAGTCGTTGCAAATTGCAGCCTTTGGCTTGCATGTGGCAAGCACTTTAGAGCCTGTGGCTGCTTTGAGTGAGATGCTCAGGGCATGTTGATGCTGTGAAAGCGGAATGTGATGCACAGGTGTTTCTTCCACAAACACGGATAAGATCATTCAAGATCTCATGCAGTCTCATAGCCCCACACACTGACTCAGGTGAGGCTCTACGCACATCAAACCCTGATGGCAGCTTGTTTGCTGTGACCGGTCGACCAGTCAGAGTGACAATACTTTATCATTTGATATCATTTCATATCATATAATATCATTTGCCTCATCTCAGAGACCTAGACTCACCGGTGACTCAGGCAACCTGCAGGTTTCATACTTTGGCCACCCTTGTTATGGACGACCTGGAGACAAGTCATTGAGGCATGCCTGTGTCTACAAATGCTCTTTGGCGGAAGATGACGGCAGGAATCGGCTTGAAGATGAGCACATTTGATGCAAAGCCAATAACTTCTGAGGTCAAATGCTTGGCTCACCTTGCGAAGATGATGCTGTGGTCTCTCAGTTGATCGTGATGAAAGTGAAGGTGTCGTCCATTTTTGGATGGTTTATACTGGAAAAACCTGTTAGAATATTACTACGCGCAAACCCCGCGGTTCGCCCACACAACTTTTTTGCGCTTTCAAAGGATATTGATTCGAGGGAGTCTTAAAGATGCTTCAACTGAGATTCTAGGGAATCATCAAATCCCCACCCCCCGTTAAACTTTATATCAAAGGGAATTTTCAAGGGGTTTAGGGTGTAGGGTTTAGGGTTAATGGTTGATGATGATGATGATAATATATTATAATAATGATGATGTTGTAACATTTGATTCAACGCACAGGTTGCTAAGCTGTGCGTTGCACGATGAAAGCCATGATCATGGACATGTGCATTTTGTCCCACAAAACACAGTGTTGTTTGATGTTCGGACACATCGTGGACGTCGGCGCGGGCAAACGGATGGGTTTGCCCGAAATATTACTTTGGGGGTACCCCAGGTACCCCAATTTTAGGAAATCCCCATTTTGCTTGTTCCGAGGCAGACATGTTGAAGGGCATGTTTAACAGCTCTGGCTTTTATGCACGTTCCTCAGAGCAAATATCAACAAATGACAACACATACTACATGTACCTCTTCGTGCAGTGCTGATTTGAAGAGATTTGCAGAATATGCCATTCTTCAAGATGTTGTTTGGGTATCATGTTTAAACGTCCTACTTTTTGTATCTTCTGGTGCTGCCAAACATCGGTCACTAGACCTGCCAAACAGCCCACCTCGATCGCTAGGAGGAGGTTCCATGGTCCATCCCGGGCGCCCTCGCAGCTTTGGGCAATGCATGGCGAGACGACGCTGCGGACCTCATGGTGTGTTGCGACCTCAGCGACGACTTCCATGGCATGTTGGCACCACCTGGCCTATGGGTGGCCTAAAGATTCAATAGGACATATAGGACCCATGTAAGACAGACTCATGATGACTTATGTAATGAGTAGCGAAAGAGGATTGCAAGAGATCGGAAATTGTGATACATGCTCTCGGGTTTTCACGAAAAGTATTTAATATCATTTAATATGCTCTTAAGTTATCTCAATGTGTTTTCCCACCAGTGGTGACTGTAGCATCTGTAGCCATGGTGGTGCCTAGGCTCTGGCCCATTGGTTCTGTGCTATTTGTTGGATGTTTTGGCGCCTTCAAAGTTGATGGTCCCTTGGCTGTTCAATGGGGGGATACGTTGGATACAGTATTGCAGTTTCAACAAGGAAAATAGTGATGATAAACCATCAAAATTGGAAGTACCATATTATCAGACAAACCCACATTGTTTGTTGGGTTCACTGTTTGAACACCCACTTTCTTTGAGCTTTTCTATCCAGCTTGGTGTGTCACCTTATCGATTTGTGTCGGGCCAGGTAATGACATTGTGCTCTCAGCTACTCTGGGGAGCACCACCGGGAGAACAAGTTGGAGCCATGCTTTTGGGTCAGGCGTCAGGGAACCTGACCTGGCAAACCATTACAATCGGATTCTCTTTTGATCTCTTTTGAAAACAGCGGATTTTGATGATTTTGTATGGATTTTGTATGGACTTTCTTTGAGTTTCCCGGTACCCGGTAGTTCTCCATAGTTCGGTGCGGCAGGTCCGGATGATGTCTCAGAATCCAAGGCGGGCACTGGCCGCTTGCAATGTCTTTGCAGCTTCTCAATGCCTATATCAGACTGGCATTGAATTGCCCGTGGCATCCTCGATGGCATGTTTTTTTTCAATGGACATAAATGCACAGAGGTTGATGACGAAAGTTCATACCTTTCAGAAGCTGGTTGCCTTTTGTTGCACCTAGGTGGTTGAGCGTGTGGCGCATTATCTTCCAGCAGTTTCATGGGGTCCCCATGAAAGCCACTGGAAAGAGGTCCTGGTGCTACGTGCTCGATATTGGCACCGACTTCCTGGGCAATACTTCATGGATGTGTTGGAAGCATTTCTGCGGCTGAATGAGTTTAGTGCCTCGAAGAGCAACACGCGCCGTATATCGTATTAATCCGTACAGTATTGTGTGATGCATGTGTTTGTGCCCCATCAAAATCGAATAAAATCTACTTGATATATGCCATGAAATTACAAGAAATGAAGGTATTAGAACCAGAAGGAATTCTGTTGAAACAGCCATCCTGTATGGCAGAACTCTTTTTTCTGTATCTCAGGTATTGGTAGGACAGGAACCGACCATGCCGTACTGGTACTGGTACTTATTTGTGGTGATACAGTGATACACAAGGACGATCCGTGTATACCAGGACGGGATCGTCTCAAGCCTTGGACATTGTGAACATCAGTTTTATGATCATCTGGGTAAAAATTCTGGGGTCTCCTGGATTCCTGGTGATTCCTGGATATCCTTCAAAAATCTTCAAAACACATGTGTATATATATATATATTATATAAAGAGAGAGAATAAAAAACACTTCCCAGTCACTTTGATCATTTTGGACACGTCCAGGTCACAACTTCACCTTTGTGATGGCTGCATCATTTGGCCCTGATGAGCTACCGCCATGACCTCAATCACGGCTGATTTTTTCGTGTGCAAAGTGCAGCTTTGGCGGACAGGCCAGATGAAATTGCTGGATATCGAGCGACCGTGCTGATTCCAAATGATTTGACAGTGACATGGTCTGCATTTTGACAAATGCACGCAGATGCTGAGCATGATTTGATTCTTGCTCCATTGACATTTACCTGGCCTTGACATCCCTACCCTCTTAAAAATGAAATTTGAGGGGGGGACTCGTACTGAAATTTCATTTTAAAATTCAATTTTTGCATTGATTTTTCTCAATGATCAACATTCCTCGTCATTCCATATCATTGGCAAACAGATGAAAATTAAATACGTGCGCTTAGCTCCGGAGGAGCCAAGCACATGTCAGACTGAAGCAGCACATGTGTAGGGGTGGCATCCCTCCAAAAATTGCGTTGCCATCATCATACTTGCGCTTCGCTCCTCCAGCTAAGCGCATGTATTTTCTAACCAGTGCCCAAGGCTTGTCAAGAAATGTTACTTTAAAATTCTATTTGAGCAATTGGATCACTATCCCAGGGTTTCCAAGCAAAAAAAAGTGGAATTCGACAGGTTGGTTTTGTCCCCCCCGCCCTCCTCCTCTATAGGGGTAGGGATGCCTTGACGAAATCCAGTTTCATCCAAGATTAATTAATAAGATATGAATGACCAGCAGCATGAGCGAGAAATGCTTGTGACATTCAGACATTCATATTATGATCTTAGGTGTTTGCCTTTGTAGAGGTCTACGCGTTAGGCACATCATATGCGGATGCAGGAAGCATATGGAAGCATCATAGATCAAGACCCAACTAGACCCAACAGTGATGCAAAATTTGCAACATACACTTCAAGAGTTGTGCTCAGCTAGCAGCTACCATGTATATAAATGTGGCATTGCGGCCCTGTCGACAGGTGTGCCAACCTTTGTGCCAGAGGCAAGCTGGCTTTACCGACTGCGTCGCGTTGGGGGCCTTGGAGTTCATGTTTTCGCCAACTCGGAGGCTCCAGGACTCCAGCCCTGCTCCAGCAGCATTTTTTCGAGGCAGCACCCTTCGGATTCCTCCAGCCTTCCATGGCTTTGCCAGACCTCACTGGAATCCATGGAAACTTCAGGCGAATTGCGGGGCCACCGTGAATCCCAATTGACATCCAGAAAGCGTAGAATTATGTGAATACGTTTGAACCCCTGATCTGTTTTTTGGCCGGTTTTTGCAGTGCTTTGTGGTAGGTATCCGCCTTTCCTTACAGCGAAGAACGACCTTGAGGACCTAAAGACATTTTTGCACTGGCAGCAGACGTCAGAACTGCACACTCGGCCTCATGTGCCAACCTCAGACGTAACCTCAGACCACAGAGATCCACAGAGTAGATTGGAGGTGTACTCAACTCACGCTGTTGCAAGCTGAGATTGTGAAAGTTGGTTAGGGAATGTTGGGGATGGTTAGGGAACGGTGCTTTTCTGCATTTTTGTTCAAACATGTTTTGCAGGTTCAGCAGTTTGGCAGTATCCCACAGCTGCTCTACCTGACGGCTTCAGCGGATTTGCTGCAGATCAGCAAGGGGATGAGAGAGCACTCGTCCAAGCTGCGACAGGAAGCTGCTGATTTTTGGACCTCCGTGTTGCATCGCTTCGAAGCACTGCGAAGGACAAAGACGGAGGTGCAGCACTTCGCCGCCATTTTTATGCCTAGGAATATGCGTGAGGCATGGCGAGGCTTTGGCTAGTCCATGTAGATGAAGAACTATCCATTCAATATATATATATGTGATTCAGAATGATTCAGGAATTTTAAAGATTGAGTCGAACAACACAGTGATCACTGATCACGCTAGAGTCCTTGCTTGAACTTCTTGGGGTCCAGATGGACTTCCAGGCTGAATCAGCGCCAGTTCTCAGCAGCTTCATGAGCTCGGGACATGTCATTGGCAATGGTGGCAGTGGTGGCAACGGACATGAAGAGCACAGTCAGCTGCGAGCATTCTTGGACTGTAGTGCAGAGGAACATGGAGTCAGGATCTCAGATGCTCTCAGACTTGAAAAGCCGCAGTTAAACTGCCCATGTGTTCCCATTTTCTAAACATTCTAAACCGTCTATGGATGTCTATGGTATTCTATGCTTATGTTTAGTGTCATTATGTGTCATTCTTGTTTTCATGGGTGTTCTGAAGAGAAAGCGAATGGTTCAACCCTTAAATCTCAGGCAGTGGGGGGATGGTGTGCTACTCCCAAAACAGTAAGAATACAGTACCAATATGTACCAATGGCACACCCCTGATTTCACGGCGCAGGGGTCCATTAATCAGGGCTTCAGATTGGAAAGGTCGCAATTTCTGCAGTGTGGTTTGACGCTGTCGAGGCTTGGAACTCTTTTCGACATGCGTTCCAGAGCAATGCTGCTGCTGGTTTCTCCATAAACTGGGAGCTTCAGGTGGGTATCAGCAATGCATCATGCACATGCGTGCACATGGCTGATCATTGTTGATCATTGTTCATCATTGCTGCATGTAAATGTATATTATAGAATATTATAGTATATTATAGTATATTATAGTATATTATAGTATATTATAGATTATTATAGTATATTATAGTATATTATATGTTAGTATATGCCTCCGAAAGCAGCATGATTTCACCTCAAGAAATTCATTTGCATCACAGACACGCCATGACACGCGCAGTCAGCTGATCTGCGGAGGCAATGGCCCAGTCTCTCTGGAACAGCGTGCAAGGATCCCCACAAAATTTTGCTGCTGCGTCTGCCCTGTTTCATCAGGTGATCGGCCAAAAACGACTTTGAAAATAGATACTATATATATCTATACATTACTGTACAAACCAAATAAGAAAATGTTTTCATGTCGCTGTTTGCATGAAATGTTAGTGTTTTTGGATGTTTTTTTCAGTGCTGCTTCCAACCAGCAGTTCCATTTTGAGTCCCGTATCAACGTTATCAACGTGCAGGTGTTGATAGGTGATGCAGCAGTGGAATTGGGGATTCGCTCTGGACATTGTCACTACGGTTTAGTTGCTGCGTTGTTCATCCTTGCAAGACATGATAGTCATGGCAATGCATTCCACTATTCAGCTATGGCTTTGCAAATGCTGGGTGGCTCTGCTGCTCTGGATTTTCTGGAAGATTCGGCCTGGCCTTTTTCTTCTTTGGTGCCTCAATTGCAGGGTTGACCTTGAGTTGACCCATAGAGGCTGAGGTGAGGAGTGTTTGATCTCAGAGTGGCATAGGAATGAAGACCTCTAGATTTTGTCGGAGTGGGAAGAACTGGGAAGAAGTGTTCAACATTTTTCAACACTGAATTCTTTGAGCTGGGTTATGCATAAGGAAACGCTTGAGAAGGTCAATTTTGGGCAGGATGGCAACGAGACACAACGCACATTCAGCACACTCAGATTACTCAGGACTTGACCTTGGCCATTCTGCATCAATCCACATCACCTGGTGACGAAGGAACGATTGGAACATGTCCACTCTTCTCTTGCGCCAACTTTGGACGTGTCAGATCAATCATTGAAGACCGCATTCCCTGGAGTTCTTTGAGCCACAGGATCCAGCACAACTTGCCAGTTGGATACGAAGTGCCAAACCGAAAGTGGAAGGTGGCTGTTGTGGGAGTCCATCCGAGCCTTTCTGCTGACATCGCCTTTGCTGTGAATGCAGCACTTCGAGGGCGCACGGAACATCAATATTTTGGCTTGAGCTGTCCAGCTCACCACTCTGCGGTTCATCACTGCTCTTTCCGATGTGAAGTGTGCACTCCTGAGTTGGATTGAGGAGCTTGATGACAGGATTATGACAGCCATGCAAAAAATAGAAATATATTATATATATAAATTTGAATTTACAATATATCTCTACTTGATGCTTCGCCTGTCCTGAGGCTTGGTCAATGCTCCAACGATGCCATCTTTGATGTGATCCTGGGGCAGATGCTGAATTTTGCCGACTTCACCCAAAAATCCTTTGACCAACAGGTCCTTTCATTGATCTAACATCATGTTTTTTGAAGTGTCTTGATGTTTATCTAATGGTTTTTGATGGTTTTTGGTAGTCAGAATCCAGGCCAAACCTTTCCAACTGGACCGCAAGACGAGGTCCTCACCCAGGAGTTGCAGGCCATTGTCTCCTCGGATGCCTTCCTCTCGGGCGCTGAGCTCCAAATTTGCACTGGGCCCTACTACTTGTGCCACATGTTGCAACAGGTCCTGGATGCACCGATGCTGATCTACATGGGTACCTGAGCTGTTCTGATCATTTTCGGATGTCTGAAAAATTGGAGGTTTCTTAAAATGGGGCGTACCTCAAAACCATGGGGGGACAATAATGAAATGGTCTAATGACTTGGATGACAGGGGTATCCCTATTTTAGGAAACTCCAATTGAGTCAAGACATGTCAAGCTCTGGTCAGTCTGGTCTTGTGGTTCAAGAAGCTCTCTGGTTTGGTGACCAGCCAATGTTGAACGAACTTCAATGAGGTTTGACAATGACCTACATGGCGCCCTCCTATGCTGTAAAAGAGATGTTGGAATCGGCTCGCTCCATTGCATCAGACTTCACTTGGATGGGTTCGCAAGGTGAGGTTTCTGTGAAGCCCCATGCCATCCATGCCCGCATATGCCCGCATATGCCCGCAACACGTCTCCAAAGGATTTCATCCTATGCGTAGGCGTGGGGAGCCGTCGCACTGCAGTTGTCATGGGCCCAGGATGGTGCTGTCCCATGCATGCAGATATCTGAAGAGTTCATCCCAGATACAAGTGATACATACTGAATCATACTGATACTGTTAATTACTGTTACTCATGTTTTCGCAACCTGTTGGAAGCTGTGAATCCTAGGTGGCTACTGACTTGATCCGTGCTGCTCAATTCCATCATGCAGTGGGAGTATGGATTGCTGCTCTTCCTCCCCTCTCGTTGTATCAAACCGAAGGCCAGGTTGGGCACAAAACACTGTGTGAAGTGCGATAGCTGATTATTTTAGCATGTTGTGCCCGGCTCACACTAAGGTGGGAGATAGCACTTTTCATTGATTCCAGAGTAGCCAAGCAGATTAGAATAGAAAGCCTTTGGGGAATTAAGAAAGAGGTTTGTTCTACTTGCACTATCCCAAAGATACCAGCGGTCAACCTAGACAGACTCAGCCCAGTCCTTGGATTTCATTTTCGTCGTATTTTCGTCAGGACTGGCTTCCAAGACCACAAGGAATCTAGAGGCAATTGCACTGAGACCTGAACTGTGGCGTCGGAATCTCAGAAGAACACACTGCTGAAATCTGCTGAACACAAAACCGCAGTATTCTCAGAAGTAACAGCTGCATTTGAACTGTGCTGGTTTGTTTGAGACATTGAGCAGCTGATTTTTCATGATTTTTGATGATTTTTGTGTGTATTGTTTCAGTTAATTGAGTTGCCTCCAGCCAAAACTCATCCATCATTGGTACAGTGGTTCCATGGAAAATCCCCGAACTAAACGGAGCTTGAAATGGGAAAATCATCTATAGCAATAACTGGGGAAAAAATTGAAAACATTGGACTAATATATTATATATGGGTACGGTATGGATCAATACCTATGAAAATACCATTTTTAGGGGGTTATTCACATCCATAAATCCCAGCTATTTTGATGTGAACTACAGGGGTACAAGGTTTTGACACACTGCCATATATATATAATTATATATATATATCTTTTCAATATCTTTTTTCAGATATCCCCAGGTCGTGCTGCCTTTTTTCCTGCTCTTCGTGGCCTGCTGCGGCATTTCACAGATGCAAAGACCAAAATTGCAACCCCGCTGCACAAGGTTTTCCAAGCCGGATTAATAAGCCCTAACGATTAATGGGATGGTTACCCCCAAGATAGTGTAATAAAATGTAATAAATGACTGTTCAAATGAATACTGCCCGCTGTCAATCAACTGGAGGTTTACTAATCCTTGGCTAATACGATAGTGAAGCTTGAACCAAGGCATTCCAAACGCATTTCTTGCCGATGCGATCCTTGGTTGCACACATTGCACTGTGTCAATGCATCGGGTTACCCCACGGAGCCCCCTGTCGACGGTCTGTCGACGCAGGCAGCATCTTGTCCTACAGCGCAGCTATCCTCGTCCCCTGGGACAATGATGCAGTGAGCCCCAGTGATCGGAAAAACCATTTTGAAAAAAGATGCACCTTGAAAACATTTGAAAACAGACACTATTTCATTAAATATTCATTAATGATGTGTTCCATCTTCCATTCCTCCATGAGGTGATGTCCTTCTATGAGCTGTATCATGCAGTGATTAGCTCAGCTTGTGCCACACAAGAATCCATATCTGGACGGTTTCTTTACCCGAGGCCGTGCCGCTTCTGATGCCTGATGAGAAACTCATGACCAAATGGCTTCCTTCAGTTCGATGGGGATCTTTGGAATTCGAGCACCCGAATGACCCAAAGCCAAGTCCCTCTTTGATCCGCTTGGACCATGGGCAGGGCCTTCAAGCCTGGATGAACCAGTCGACCTTGCGGAATGTGCTTGAAGCTGAAGGCACAAGTTGGATCGCTGCAGCAGATTACTATCGCTTTCCGCATGTCCAATACTTCCACTCGGTTGCCTCTTTAGTGCAACAGCTGCAGAGCTTGAGCCCCGCCACGGTAGCCACTTCGATGAGACGTGCCAGCCAAAAAATCCAGTCCCAGACGTTGGCAGCATATCGACAAGTGCTCCAACACGTGTTGGGATTTGGTCACATCTATGATTCAAGCGATTCGAGCGATTCAAGCTGCTCGTTTGCAAACATCCTTAAGGTGTTTTGCGCTTATCAGTGAAGCTACATAGAAGCTACATTTGGACCTACTGACTGGATATGATTGGTTTGTTTGCAACCCGAGGTTCCCGTCAGCTCTCTAAGTTGAGAGGGAACTGGAATCAGATGCAGCTGGGCGGTACCTGCAAGAATGGCTTCATCACCCAGGCAGACTTCCTTGCTGCCGGGAACTCAAGTCTCAGATTTGGAGGTTTCCTAAAATGGAGGTACCCCTGTTCATCATCCATTTTAATAGGATTTTCCGATTTTTCCATTATAAACAAAGCATTTTGATCCAGCAATTGGGGATTCTCCATTTCTGGAAACTCCCATTTAGGTTCTGCAGTGCTGATTTCAAATGATCGATCCAAGGAGCCTAAAAGCTCTCCGCAAGTGGGCCTTCATCAGTGCTTGAGACTCTGTGACGAAACTGCCGGCTGTGAAGTGGCAGTGTCCAACTCAGCTTGGAGAAATTAAATCATCATTACTTAATCAGTTCATTGCTTCCTTGCAACGGTTTCAATTTGAAGGATTTTCATGGATATTTAATCGATTCCCAAAAGAAGCTACAAAAAGCTTGCAACATATGTGTATGTAAATGATGAATAATGATGAGGTATTCAACGGTCTTACCTGCATGGTCTATGACCAGTTCTGCAATACAACAGATCTTCGCCGAGAAGGCAGGCACAAAATGCATTAGTTTGTTGGATGGCAGATAGATAAGATAAGATAAGATCAGATAAGATAAATAGAAAGTACAAATAGATAGATAGATCGATAGATAGATAGATAGATAGACAGATAGACAGACAGACAGATAGACAGACAGAGAGATAGCGAGAGAGAGAGAGAGAGACAGAGATATAGATAGATAGATAGATAGATAGATAGATAGATAGATAAGATAGATAAGATAGATAAGACAGATAAGACAGATAAGATAGATAAGACAGATAAGACAGGTAAGACAGGTAAGACAGATAAGACAGATAAGACAGATAAGACAGATAAGATAGATAAGATAGATAGATAGATAGATAGATAGATAGATAGATAGATAGATAGATAGAGAGATAGAGAGAGAGATAAGACAGATAAGACAGATAAGACAGATAAGACAGATAAGACAGATAAGACAGATAAGACAGATAAGACAGATAAGACAGATAAGACAGATAAGACCGATAAGACCGATAAGACCGATAAGACCGATAAGACCGATAAGACCGATAAGACCGATAAGATAGATAAGATAGATAGATAGATAGATAGATAGATAGATAGATAGATAGATAGATAGATAGATAGATAGATAGATAGATAGATAGATAGATAGATAGATAAGCCAGATAAGACAGATAAGACAGATAAGACAGATAAGACAGATAAGACAGATAAGACAGATAAGACAGATAAGACAGATAAGACAGATAAGACAGATAAGACAGATAAGACAGATAAGATAGATAAGATAGATAAGATAGATAAGATAGATAAGATAGATAGATAGATAGATAGATAGTTAGATAGATTAGATAGATTAGATAGATTAGATAGATTAGATAGATTAGATAGATTAGATAGATTAGATAGATTAGATAGATTAGATAGGTTAGATAGATTAGATAGATTAGATAGGTTAGATAGATTAGATAGATTAGATAGATTAGATAGATTAGATAGATTAGATAGATTAGATAGATTATATAGATTAGATAGATT